>CAJPEX010002011.1:0-45406 GCA_905338405.1 Notodromas monacha
GTTCGGTTCCCAGGCTCCAGCAGAAGCTGTTAGAAATTTTTGGGAGACTGTCATTTAAAATTAATCTGGCGCCGAATTGTCGGCATGCCGATGTTTTTTCCAACAGATGTCGCATGTTTTATTATGACCGTTGACAGACTTGGAATTTCCTTTCAGTGGCTGTAAAATAATAATGCATAATATTTTTTAACCTTTTATTGTTGTTTTCCTCGTGAATGGAACTGAAGATGTGGTGGGTTGGGATCAAAAATGCATCTTGATCACGACTTTTTGAGGATCGCAGGAAGTCTATAATCGTTTATTCTTGGAAAGGGCCAACGATATTCGCGACTTATTTTTTATTGCGTCCGATTCACATCCCTTGACTTTTTTTTTTCAATACTGGCGACGGATGTCGGTAAAATGATGCAGAATAAATCGAAAGCATTTTTTTTTAAACCTTTTTGTTTTTTCGTTTCTCACTTGTGACAGATTACAGGAGATGTTGAGTTTCTTACGCATCCCTTTTGTTCCCCGCATCCGTTGCGAGTTGAACGAACTGCGGAAATATCCTGGGTTTTCATACAGTTCGTATTTAGTCTTTCCTGGGCTCTAGAACAAGGTACTAAAGTTCAACTTCTTACCAAGCCTTTGGAAAAAAAATAAAATCTCTTTCTGTAAAAGACTCCTTAAAAGGTTGTTTTTTTTTCATGGACGCAGAATTTCGAATATTAAACCATTGTGAAATCGCCGAGCGTCTCGCTTTACTGTCACATTTTTTGTGAAACGGAGTAATTGATTAAATATTCGGGGAACCATTTAACTAAAAATCTAGTAAAATCAACGCATTGTTACAATCCGAATTCATAAATCTTTCTGCCAAGCGTCAGTGTAAAAAAATCTTAAACACCCTTTAAGAGCCATACTCTACAGAAACTTTTCATAATATGGAGACTTTTAATAAAATCAGCCAATAGAACCCGTATTAAATGTACTTCGCGTACTATTAACATACAATAAACTTCGAAATGAATGGGAGAAATGATTTTTCGATCCTGAATTCTTACCAGCAACAGCCTTCATGGTCTGACTCGTGAAATTTGAAAATCAGACCAAAATGTATATGTTGCCAATTTTGGAATGTGATAAAGTACTTGGTAATAAAAACAGAATCGGCAGTTTGGAATGTGTTATTTTCGATTTTGGCAAAAGATTTAGCTACAACATACAAGTCACTTCAAATTATTTTGTTCTATTCGAAGCTCGGAATTGATTAAAAAAAATTCAGAAAAACAGCTGAAAATGTGAATCGAGCCTGATTTGTTTTCGTACGACCAAAATTCATCTTTTGTCGATTTGGGATGTGGTACTTGGTGCAAAAATCGGCACTTTGGAAATTCTCATGTTCGTTATTGGTGAAAAATTTACATACAAATGACTCGAATTGATTCAAAGTTCAGAACTGATGTCAGTTTCATGAAATGTAGGCTGAAAATATCAATTGAGCCTCGTTTTTGTTGTTGTTTTGAAATCATTTCGATTGAATAACATTTATATTCCTTGAAATTCCCCGACAAACCAACCGGTAAATCGACAGGCTGGCCGAGTTTGGAGTTCAATGTATTACGGAAAATGATTCATGTGAAATTCCGAGACTCGATTTGAATCTCACAGAGATTTTTGACCCAAACGAAAAAAAAAAGAGCCGAAGAAGCATGAATGTAACTGCATTTCGTTCATTGCTTTTTTTGTTTGTTTCTGAACAAGGCGATCCGTTAGAAGACCTGCAAATAAGACAAACCGTAATCATTGTTTCGAGTTGAAACACGGATTTCGTCGAGAGATTCAAATTCAATGATGATTCACGCACCAAGAATAACAATGGAGACATAAATTTATTCTTCGCTCCTCTTCGTTTTGGGCAGTTGATTCCGTGAATCGCATTTGTTTCCAGCGGATTTCCGTTAGATTGAATCAATGGAAATCGCTCCAATTTTTTTTCCCCTCGGGTTCAATGAACGTTTTTGAACATTTCCATTGGTTTCAATTCCATGTAAATTATCATTTTTTCAATCGTATTCAAAGTTTTGTAACGTTGGGACAGTTTTTTTCATACTGTATCCAAAAAAAAAATACTGAAAATGATCTGATAGTGTCCATTTGCAATCAATTTCAAGGTAACTTTTCGTGGACACGAACTCGTCAAATTATGAAAACACATTTCGATTCTAGCGTTTCCAGCTTTTCTGTACAGTGTATTTAGAATTAATTTCTGGGGTTTAAAATTATTTTGCTCGGTTTAATTGGACCATACTCTTCATGATGCTTTGTATTTAAATGAGTGCAAAAGATTGAATAATTTGGTCAAGGTAATATTCCAGAGATTCCTTGGGAAAAATTGATCTTGCATGAGAAAAATAAGGCGGACATTGATCCAACTATGACAAGAAGATCATACGAAATCTTGAAACAAAAATTAACTTTTGTGGTCATCGTATGTATAGTCAAGATCAATGTAGCAATAGATCATTTTAGAATTATTGCTTTTTTATCAAGGTAATACAGTATTTCCGTGCAACTGACCTAAAAATTATTCATTTGCTCCAAAAATCAAGCGTTTTCAGAGCTTTTCAGAAGTTTTTTTTTCCTCGAATGCCTCTCTGAATAAAATCAAGATTCTATGTCTTTTAGAATTAATGCATGAAAAATATTTTTAAAATGCTGTGAACAGTACTTTAAAAATTTCACATTGAATGACGTGAAAAATCATAGTCCAAATTAAGGGAGGTTTTTTTTTTCTCTCAGAAATGAGATTATCGTTTTTTTTTTTACATATTGGTGATGCTTGTATCTTGATTAACTTGGGACGAGGTATGACTAATTTGAAAAATAACATAATTATCTGGAAATTTTCCGTTAGGTTATAGTGGTTCAGGTGACATTCTGGTCAGGTTCTGTAATTCATATAAATCGCAATGACTTAATTCAATGCTGAGTAAATCGCATTCTCATTTGTTTGAACACGCCTTTGGAAAATTCCCGATACATTTTCTAATGGTAATTTTCGAACCGTTATCCAACGACGTTTTGAATTCTTCCAATTCCTTGAAACATACGTTTTCTGTTTGAAACCATGAAGGGATTGTCATTTCAAGTATTTCTCTTGATGAATCGCGGATTTGCAAAAGATTTCTGAAATACGCTGATCAGTTGGTGTCCAAGAAAAGGTTGAGGACCCCTTTCTTTAATGTTTGTTTTTTAATGAACTCCTTGCGTGCAGAAAAATTCTGCTGCTTGATTGATAAACACGAGTATGATTGTGCCGACAGTTACGAGTTGTAATATATCTGCAGTACAAAGAAAGATAGTCAGAAAAGCCATTAACTGGGAATAATTCAAACCCATGCACTCAGGAACGGGAAACAATGCCCAACACATTAAAAAAATAATAATACTCTACTATAGTGACTTATAAGTTGGAGCACCGAGTGACCTTGAGGCTAGTTAAATTTAAAAATTACTGGGATGAAGATTTGTTTTTATTTCGGTTTCGATTTTCTTTTGTGTATTTCTATTTCTCTTGAGGCTTGACATCGACACGTTGCAGGATATAAATACAATACAGTTGAACTTGGATAACTTGAACCATTTTCAAGTTGAAAAGCAGGTACGTCAAAATTTTTATTGCCTGCTATAATTCTCTTATGAAAAATTATACTTGGATGATTCAGTAATATATCAATAACTTGAAACTTTCTTGGTCAACATTTTTTAAGTCCCTTTCTGAATTTTCTTAGAAACAATGCATTAAAAGAACTCTACTCAGAGGATTTTCCTCTCAAATCTCCATGACTTGAATTTTCTGATACTTCTTGGCTATTAGTTTTATGACACAGGAAATAAAAATCAATATGAAGAGGAACTTGATGTATATTTTGAAAGATGACAAATGCTAATTGAACAAATTAACCCTAGCCTCCATGTTCAGCATCATCATCTGAACTCATTTATAATTAATTTTAAAGCCCACAATATCAGCATTTACAATTTCCTACAATTCTTTCATCGTTACAACAAAAAATGCTTGTTTCTCTAAACGGATGAAACCTTTAACATTTTTTGATGGTCCATAGAAATTCGAATTATTCAGATAGGATCAACTAAATGTTAATTTTTTATTATGGCTCAAGTGTGGGTTTTTGGAATTTCTTTTCCAACTTCTGAAAAAAGCCAAAAGGTGCGGTCCTAAAGATCCTGTGTCAAATAACCCTATAAAAGGTAATAAATTGATTTTCTGGATGAGGCCGCTATCCGAGGCGGCGTTTGCCGTGGATACCAGAAACTTGAATGATCTGTAATGCTCTTTTACCATTGATTCTAATGCGCTGGTTTTTTGTTAATTTATTTTGTTATATTTGAATCACTCAAACAAACAGATCTTGTCCTGACTGATTTCATATCATTCGATCAAGATATATTTTTCGGATCTGTAGAAGTTCACTGTGTAATGAAAGAATTGACCTGCTCATACCAAAGTTGGTAGTGATCCTGTGAAAGGTCATAAATTGAGATTCTGGGCAAGGCCGCTATCCGAGGCGGTTTTTTTGCCGGCGAAACCAGAAACTCGGATGATATATTTACCTGCAATAATAATGCATTTCTATACTCTTGTTCTTATTGCTTGTGTGTGTGTGTGTTGTCTACTTGTCTTCATTCGTTTTTTTTTCTTTGTCTTCTCTCTTTTGAAATGAACAAAACAAGCAGGTCTGGTCCTGAATGATTTCATCCGGCACTTTGAGCCGTTGTTCTACGACGAGTCGAGTCTGCGGGTCCAGCACGAGCGGGTCAGGAGGGCAGTGTCCTCTGCCTCGGACAAGCACCACGTCAGCCTCGAGTTCACGGCCCACAACAGGTTCGTTTCCTATACTCTGATAATGCTCTTTGGCTTGCCCTATACCTTACCTTACCTTACCTTAGCTTATCTTACCCTCATCGATTTTTTTTTTTTATCAACAGTCATATTCTCATTCTTTTTTCTTATTTACATTATTGTATCAAGGGGGAATCTTGTTGGGCATGCACATACGCCAGGTAAAATAGCGTACATAATTCTTAGAAGTAAAGTATTTCCCCCTACCTCAAAATTGCAGTGCCTGCTGGCACCACAGCATCCTCAGCTTTCATGCTTTGACTGTAATAATAAAACCTTGTGAAGGTTGAATGCAATTGTTAGTACTGTATATAAGCTGCTCTTTCTTCATATCATCATTAGAGTCAATTCAGTTCAGCTGTGTTATTCAAATTATTCAAGTTGAGTTTGATTGAGTTGCTAATATGTTTGCTTTATACCGGAATATATTTAACCTGTTAAACTAGGAATTCCATAACGGAATCCTGGTCCTGTCCCAGACTGATTGTTGTGTTTTCTTTATTAGTATTCACTTGACATCAAAGTATATTGAAGACATTTTGTCCTCAATAAATCTCTCACTCTTTCTCTCTCTCTCTCTCTCTCTCTCTCTCTCTCTACAATAATCTTGTTCACAAGGATTGTCAATATGGTTCTTCCCCCATGATATGCATGTTCTCTGAAACAAATTTTATCTTCTGCAAAAATTTTTTTTCTGGTCCTTTGAATTTTGTTGTAGAGTGAGTTCACCTGTGAAACTGTCATTATTATCACAGTTGAAGCTCTGTAAGTCAAATGTCAAGGGACCCCAGCTCAAATACAGTATTTGAGTTGTGGTTTTATAGGAAGATTTTTTGAGTTAGGGAAACTATAGCATTTTATATAGATTTTTCATGCTCTTCTCATCCTTCTTTGGGAATGAATGAATGAACAGAACACTTTATTTGCTGCTTTTCAGCTTTCACAAGTTTCAATCAAAATTTCCACATCCAAACCTCCTTCCCACCCGACCCAAATCCACTCAAAGACATTTAATCACTTCAGAGCAGGAAAAAGAGCACAAATTGATAACAAAAATAAAAGACAATACAATCCACAAAATACAATCCTTCTTTGTACTGTATTAAATATTACAGTTGAACCTCTCTATGTCAATTTTCAAGGGACCAGCAGAAACAAAATTGACTTGGGGAGGTTTTGAATTGGAGAGGTTTGAGTTACAGTACAAAGCTCTTTTGTTCTGGGGAAAATGAAAATTGCCCAAAACTCTAAATGGTGGTATTCTGGGGCTTAAATTGCTTCTTAAATGAGTTTGAAAGGATACTGAACTTGTAGGCAGGGGTTCATTTGCCCAATTGAGTCTTTAAATTCCTTTTAGAACGCATCAATTTCTATTTTATTGCATTTTTCTCTCTTGTGTCAAGAAAATAACAGCCAACAGGCCACAGACTTACATAGGTTTTAGGGGAAAAGCCTTTGGTTCAAGGAGGCTTTTTTTGTGAATTAACTTTGAAGGAAACCAGACAAGGACTTGAAAAAAATGTGGTACATGGAGTTTCTGTTTTTTGACTTGGAGAGGTTCAAGTCATTGAGGTTCAGCATTATTCATTATCATATTTTTGTGCTCCTTTTTGAATGTCTTTTACATCGTGCAGTAGTCTCTCAACATTCGGCGTCAGTAATTCGATGAATTTGATTCCAGATGTCTCAGACAGGACATCTTGCTCGTCACAGACTAAGATATTCTTTTTTTAAATTTTATTTCAAAAGATGTATTCCTTGTGACTAAAGTACTGATGCATCACCCACAGAATCAGTACTGGAAAAACCGATGAAAAATCGGGTTCCACCGCGCAGATTACTTGACGGGTAACATTTTGAGGTTGATTCGACGGACGAGGGGGTTCTTTGACCGCTATTCTATTTTAAATTCATTTTCTGCGGATTTATAAGATAAGGTTGAATTGGATTTTGCTTAGTTATACTTTGCGATTTTTTATAGCCATTGGCCAATTTCTTGAAGTACCTAGAGAGAGGTTCGGTGTGAAGTACATTCAAGAATAAGCTCCTTACAGCACTTCATTTCCAACAATTGTTTTTTTTTATTCTCGGGAATTATCTGATCGTTAGTTGGTCTGGACAAGTTATCAATTCTGATATCTTATACTGGAATGGAAATTTCCCCTGAACTGTCAAAGTTATTCGCAAAAGGAATACGGCAAAAAATCGTTGCTTTACGCTTTTTTCCGTGTCACTGACAAAAATCAATGTAATAATTTCTGGTTAATTAACCTGACGCTGGAAGCGCACAAATTTTTTATATTCCCGCTATTCGAAGAAGTTTTATAACAGAAAGCTGTGTGCGAGTTTAAAAAAAAACAAATTTTAAATAATTCTGGCATATTTTATTTCCAGACAAGCGCAATTTTTGGCGCCTGACAGAAGAACCGTAAAATTTTTGCTCATTTATAAAATTTGACTCTGGCTGGCGCCTCACAGGAAAATTTACTGGCATTACCAGGACCGGAATTATTGTCTGCTGAAAATGAGAGGAATTATTCGCAAAATTTCAGCATTCTCTCCGAGACAACGATTCCTGCTTGTCGAACTAGAAACAAATAAATCACCTGTGAAACTGACCTAAAATGACAGGAATCCGCGCTGAATGGTCAAGCCATATAACTTCGAGCAATTTTTGCTGTTCTGTTACTTGGATTGGTTGGCCATAATTTATTTTCGATAGTTTTAAATTTATTGCCTTCGTTTCACAGTTATTTATTATTTCTACGTCGTGTTTAAAATGCTTTCTTAAATGTTCATTTTGCCAATGTAACGCTTGAATGATAAATCCTCGTAAAATTCCGACAGTGACTTGAAGCACTTTTTCTACCGCACTAGAAATATGCAAGATGATTGAAAATCTTCGAGGAAAGCATCAATTTTGCCTTTGTTTACAACTCCAAAGTACTTTATATTTTATGGTTTATCATGCAGCTAATCAGACTAGTTTACGACTTTTTATCCACGCGGGAATCTATAAAGTCCAGACTTCCAACAGAGCGTGTCGAATTCATTTCACGAGCGAAATGGAGAAAAATTGCACTCACAGTGATTCACGGGCGTGAAAAAGAAGCGAGAAATTTTGCTTGCAAATCGAAGCTCGCGAGGGGGGAAGTGACGCAATTTTTTGCAATCGAAAATTGAGCTGTTGTCAGTCACGTTTCGGATCATCCTCGCATCAGTGTGCGGATAAAAACAGCCATCAATCACGGTTTTTCGTGCTGGCCGTGATGCGGTCAAGTGTTTTTTTTTTCTTCTCTTCTCTATACAAACATTATTTCGCGGAAGATTTCGGGGAAAAAAATAAAGGTGGATGGAAGTGATCGTGCCCTGAGGGAAGAGTTGACACGACTCGTTCTTTGGCAATCGGGCGATTTTGGGCGTGGAAAGAGGGCGCAAAAAAATGACTTGAAGCACTTTTTCTACCGCACTAGAAATATGCAAGATGATTGAAAATCTTCGAGGAAAGCATCAATTTTGCCTTTGTTTACAACTCCAAAGTACTTTATATTTTATGGTTTATCATGCAGCAAATCAGACTAGTTTACGACTTTTTATCCACGCGGGAATCTATAAAGTCCAGACTTCCAACAGAGCGTGTCGAATTCATTTCACGAGCGAAATGGAGAAAAATTGCACTCACAGCGATTCACGGGCGTGAAAAAGAAGCGAGGAATTTTGCTTGCAAATCGAAGCTCGCGAGGGGGGAAGTGACGCAATTTTTTGCAATCCAAAATTGAGCTGTTGTCAGTCACGTTTCGGATCATCCCCGCAGTGTGCGGATAAAAACAGCCATCAATCACGGTTTTTCGTGCTGGCGGTCAAGTGTTTTTTTTTCTTCTCTTCTCTATACAAACATTTCGCGGAAGATTTCGGGGAAAAAAATAAAGGTGGATGGAAGTGATCGTGCCCTGAGGGAAGAGTTGACACGACTCGTTCTTTGGCAATCGGGCGATTTTGGGCGTGGAAAGAGGGCGCAAAAAAAAAAAAAGTGGGGCCCGTGGGGAGCGATTTTCTGAGCCACGCGTGACCTGTTGCAAAGCCCCACTGGGTGACCCCTGATGTCAGCATTGCTTAGGCAGACATAATTTATTATATCACACGCACACCATATCCCCCCCCCCCTTTATCTTCATTATCTTTTTCTTATTCTCTATATACTGTGTCTATCTCGAGTTTCCTCCGTTCGGCTTTTGCGAAATTATCCTCCAAAGAAAATATAAGAGCAGGTCATTTTGCCGACGAAGAGCTAATATATCCGTTTCAGCTGCTTTTAGTTTCACCAAATTATTGTTGGAGCGAGAGGGAAAAGTAAAAGTGGAGTAGATGAGTTTATAATTGGGACTGTGCGGGTTTAAGAAAATATTTTGATTCAAAAAGCTCAAAGAACAATTCCACTTGTTTGCGAGGCTTTGAAATGCCAGCATTATTCAAGTTATTTATTTTTCCGAAACAATACAACTAATTTCTGCATGTCAGCTAAATTGTACTGAAAAAAAAACAAAAAGCTCAAAGAACAATTTCCACTTGTTTGCGAGGCTTTGAAATGCCAGCATTATTCAAGTTATTTTTTTTCCGAAACAATACAACTAATTTCTGCATGTCAGCTAAATTGTACTGAAAAAAAAATCGTATAAAGGTGCAGTTGAACCTCAATAACTTGAAACTCCCTAAGGAAAATACCTCCCAGTGTGAAATTTTTTAAAGTCTTTGTCTGAAATCCCGTGACATAGAAACAATGCATTCAAGACCTCCATAAATCAAATTTTTTGAAGCCTTTTAATTATTATTTTATTGACAAAGGAAATATGAGAACACTAAAATTTTTACTTGATGTACTGTGCTTTGAAATGAAGGGAAAGAATAATTTGGCAAATGGATCCTTGCTTATAAGTTCAGCATCTTATTGTCAACTCATTTAAATAGCAAGTTAAGGCCCAGAATATCACCAAGTACATTTTCTTTTAATTCTTCTTTTAATTGAAGCAACAAAAAACATTTGAAACTCACTCTTACTCAAACCAAACAATCGTTATGGCTTGCAAGTCCGTGAATATTTCTGTAAGAATTTTACCTTACACACTCAGTTACTTCTGATGAACAGGAATACAAATTTGTTAGATTTGAAGTTTAGTAGGCGATGTAGAGTGAGATACTTCAAATGAATTTATGTGATCGATCGGTTGACTTTCTACAATGCATTCTTCTATAATCCCCAACTTCAAGGGTGTGGTTATTTTCTTACGATCTTTCCGGCCTTGCTCAACTCGATCCCATCAGCAAGACACAGTTTTATTTTTTTTATAGTCTCTAAAAATTAAAAGCAACCGAGTACCAGTTCAGTACTTCGCGGAAAGAGGGTTTTCTTTGTCCCGTGTTCATCCTGAACGAAAGTACATTTTGCTGAATGCGTTTCATGCATTTGCTGGTTAATTGCTGCCTGTTGGAGAAAAGCTGCTCTTTGTTTGAAATTATGCCATATTAAAAAAAAAAAGTTTCTGAAATTTTTACCCAAACCCCGGAAGATAATTTCGAAAGACTACCAAGCATTGCAGATTTTGCCCATGATGGCTAAAATAGTACAAGTTGTTCTCGTACTTTCTTTCCGAAATGCGTTTCTTCGAATTAAATTCTTGAGAAAACTTGAAGAATTTTCAGTGTTTATTTGACGGTGCTCCTTCTTTGTTGATTTTCGTTTCTGTGCACGGTTTCAGTCTCGATGATTTTGACCTAAGAAGAGCCTTTGTCGTCCCACAACGCCTGAAAACGTCTATATTTTTAAAGATTGAACTTTGTCATTTTCTTAGTCAGAACGTATGAAGAAAATTTCATTTTTCCTTGGATTGGCATGTGAATGTAGAAAAAAGCATCATGAAACATAGCAGTCATCCAAAAATCTGTAAATTCAAGACGAATTTCAACTTCATTGAAGACTTTTTAAACTTGATGATGGAATCGTTCGGTTTGCGTGTAAAATTTGGGGGGAAATTATTTGAGTTTTGGAAATTGAAAATGGTGTGAATAACAAACTTTGATGATTAACTTGAGCGTTTCAACAATGAGCGAGAAAAAAAACATGACTTTTCAAAAGGATTTTGGCCTCATACAAATCTTATAAGACAACATCTTATTTATTTGAGTTCCATGAGCAAATTTTTTTTTCAAAATTATGAGGGAAATCGAAATGTTGTGTTGTTGGCAGGTGCTCAATTTTTTGAACTTTAATAAGTTCAGGTGTGCAATATACTGTACTTTGCTTGGTTATACAGTACTGTACAATGAAAAATGATGGATGACCCGCTTCTCCAACGACAACAAAAATTTTCAAGAAATGAAAGAAGGAAAAATCNTTGACGGTGCTCCTTCTTTGTTGATTTTCGTTTCTGTGCACGGTTTCAGTCTCGATGATTTTGACCTAAGAAGAGCCTTTGTCGTCCCACAACGCCTGAAAACGTCTATATTTTTAAAGATTGAACTGTGTCATTTTCTTAGTCAGAACGTATGAAGAAAATTTCATTTTCCTTGGATTGACATGTGAATGTAGAAAAAAAACATCATGAAATATGGCAGTCATCCAAAAATCTGTAAATTCAAGACGAATTTCAACTTCATTGAAGACTTTTTAAACTTGATGATGGAATCGTTCGGTTTGCGTGTAAAATTTGGGGGGAAATTATTTGATTTTTGGAAATTGATGGTGTGAATAACAAACTTTGATGATTAACTTGAGCGTTTCAACAATGAGCGAGAAAAAAAAACATGACTTTTCAAAAGGATTTTGGCCTCAAACAAATCTTATAAGACAACATCTTATTTATTTGAGTTCCATGAGCAAATTTTTTTTTCAAAATTATGAGGGAAATCGAAATGTTGTGTTGTTGGCAGGTGCTCAATTTTTTGAACTTTAATAAGTTCAGGTGTGCAATATACTGTACTTTGCTTGGTTATACAGTACTGTACAATGAAAAATGATGGATGACCCGCTTCTCCAACGACAACAAAAATTTTCAAGAAATGAAAGAAGGAAAAATCAGCGCACAATCGAATTCAAAATAAAATTCCGTGCCGATTCATTTTCCAAATATTTCAATTTTTCGTTCACTGAAAATGGAGTTCGCATTTTGTCCGGGGTGAGGATTTTATTAAGATTTTAGGCTGAAACCGAGACGCATCTGATTGAAGGAAATATTGTAAAGATGTATATAGCATCCAAGTACAGTAACTTTTTTTAAATTCAATTGAATCTGCCATTTCCACATCCTGACTCAACTAATCCCATGGTTTACTTTTGCTCATGTTCTTTCTGTTGGTGATGAAGACGGATCAAGTTGGATGAGGTTAAGAATAAGAGACGGGCGTTGAGGTGGAAGGCAAGTGAAAATGAATGCAAAACGTTTTCTTTATTTGGTTTTTTATTTTATTATACTGTATTATATTTATTTCGTAGGATCGTGACGTTAGCGTTTGTGAAACAGGGCCAGCGGGTCAGCACTTGCGTTTCTGACTGGAAAACGCCCCAGGGGTGGGCTTTTTTTTGTCTTGCTGTGTGGGTTTTCTGGGTTTGGTTATTCACAGCAAAGGTTCCCCTTCTTATTCATCCTCTTCTTTGTTTTGTTTTCTTTTTCCTGTTTTAATCTGTCCCTGTTTGAACATCCGGATGTTGGAGGATTATTGGGTCTCGTTGTGGATGGTCGTTGGTGTTTCTTCTGGGACCAACGGTTATTTTTATATGGCGTTGACTGACTTGCGTGTTTCCGTCTGTGTGTGGTTTCCTGTCTGAGGGTTTTTTAGAGGAGAACTTCAGTTGTTTTTTTAGTGCCCAATCCACATTTTAATTCCATCAAGTTTTTTTGAATTCTGACTCTTATATTTCGTCGAAGTACGAAAAAATGGCTGAGGCGAGGAGGGGGATGAATTGAAGCCGCAATATTTATTCCAATAGTCATCGTAGTAGCAGTCAAATATAATAATTACAGGAATTGAAAATCAAATTTCATGACACCTATTGAGCTGCAGATTTTCGTAAAAATTTTGAGAGGGCACCACCTGGAAGTAGCTTCAGAAAATGAAACTGAACTTGACCTGATTGAACCCGACCCAAGGGTCATCTCTAAGTTTTATGAATCCCTTTATTTATTTTGATTTGCAGCCAGATAAATTTTGCGAAGTTAGCCAATATAAATAGTAATTTGCAACTTGAATATGTTGAAAGATTCAACACTTCACTTTCTTTTTTGTGACACTTATTTCGTCAAAATACGAAACATATGAAATGGTTATGGCGAGGAGAAATGAATTGAAGGAACTACTGCATAGTTATACCTTCAGTGATTGTAGCAGTCAAATCTATTGCTTACATGAGGAAAATTGAGCAGCAGATTTTCGCAAAAATTCTGATGAATCAGCCAAAAAAGCTTCAGAAAAGGAAACTGAACAAATTTAACTTAACCTGATTCAACCCAAAGCATGACCTATCTCAGTTCTCCTTGGGATTCATAGACTGGGAAATTTTTACCAAAATGTTTTCCGCTCAAGCCAATGAAAATAATAATTTGCAGCGTGAAAGTATTTAAAGCTATAAACACCTTCATTTCGTTTTTTTTCATGTTCTGAATTTTAAATCCAATTTTTCAAAATTACGAAAACAAAGAAGCGTTAGGGCAAGGAGAAATGAATTCAATCACTTCAGTCATTGTAACTGTCAAATATAGTAATTTTAGGAAATAATAATTGTATTCAATGAATTGAACAGCAAATTTTCGAAAAAAAAAATAGTGAGAAAGCAACCAAAAGGAAACTGAACAAATTTAACTTGATAAGATTGAACCCGACTCATGGCTCATCCAAGTTCCAAATATCTTGGGCATTAATAAATTCAAAAAAATTTGCCCAATTTCCTCCCTGTTCAAGCCGATCAAAAATTATATATTTCAACTTTGAAAAGTTAAAGGCTATAACGCTTTAGCTTCGTTTAATTTTTAAATTCTGAAAATTGTCCGTATATATGCGGGAATACGAACGTTTACCCGCAATTTTCAAGGTTCTCCGCATCATAGCCTATTTTTATCCCTCAAAAACGTCAGAATCGGTGCACACAAAAAAAATCAATCATTCATGAGGTCAGTCGATTGACTGGCGATTTACTCCTGAAAGCGTCCGTAGCAAGATTAAAAAAGGAGTAACTGCGTCGTAATAATCGTTTTACAGGCAAGTGCACCAGGATTGTTATCATCAAGGGCAGGCGTTTTGGCGTCGCACCTTAACCATAAAACACGGAGGTTGTGAATGATTGGAAGTCGTGTTCTAAGTTGGTGGGAAGCTCATAATTTATGGAGCGAGAGTTTGACAAAGAATATAGATTATGTCGATTCCGGCCGCGTTCTTTCTTCTTTTTTTTTCTTCGAGAACGATGATGACGAAATTCCGGTGCTTGTCTGTCTATTTTTAAGATTTTGTTCTAGCATCGCATTCCTCGTCAAATATTCCCTGGAAAAGAAAATAACTTATTGTCAGAAATCGCCTGATGATCGTTTTCAGAGTGCCAATCATTTTGTGGAAAACGTTGCAACACGTGATTTTTTTTTAAGATTGCAGGGATTGAAGAAACGCAAAGAATCGCTCAGTTTAGCAAGTTTTTCAGGAACTAATTCAAAGTTTATGAGTTTTTCGATGGGACTGAAGCACATTTCATCTTCTTAAAATATAAATTCTGTATTTTCTGTTGAATACAGATTGTTTGGTTATTCCGTACATTTCATGTTTTGAGTCTTCAAAAGGACTACTTTTTCCAATTATTTTTTGGCATATACTTTTTTATGAAGATTAAGAACTCCTTTGGTAGTGAGTAAAGTTGTTCGATCCCGGAATCATTTGTCGGTTTCTATTTAATTTTAGCGGTCGAGACCCTGTCCTCAATTCGCCAAAAAAATTGTAAGTCATTTATCTTCCAGATCTCCATGAAAAAGCCCTAAAATACATCGTAAAATAAATTATATTAGCCTCAGGGATAAAATGGTCATTAGGCTAAGTTTTTGGAGTTCACTATTCGCGGCACGTTTGTCATTTCTGATTCACGAATATTATTCTTAGTTTGCTACATCCCAACTCAATTTGACTTCTTGTCTGTTGAATTTGCTTTCAATTTATTTTCCGACTAAAGGTGAAATTATATAAATACCATTGCAAAGTTGTGAGAAACTTGGCACCGAAAATAACCCCGTATTTTTGTTTCTCAAAGCTTCCTTTTTTGCTGTGGGTAAAAATCTTACTGATTGAGAAAAAAGACGAATATTCAGTCGATTTTAAAAATCATCTCTTTGATATTTGCCGTGACGTTGTGTTTTTTTTTTTTTTTATCAAAGAGAGTCGTGTGATGTGTGGATAAAAAATATTTTTGATGTTAACCAGAAATTCCGTTGATTCTAAAACTTAATTTTGTACCACGTCTTTCACTCGCTGGCTTCCGTGAATTTTTGGCGAAAATGCTTCGAAAGTAGGAATAAATTACTAATTTTACTGGCAAATGGAATTCGAAAAGATTAGGCTTTTTCTCACGGAATCTATGACGGAAGAGAGTCTCATGTCAACATTCAAATAGTCGCAGTTTTTAAAAGTTCCAGACATTTCCTTTCGAAAGTTCATTTTGAGTAGCAGGTGTTCCTGATATCTGCCTGTTGGTGACGAAATTTGCATAATTTCCGTCAATGATAGCATAAATTACTACAGTTATTTCCGGAATTCTCGGAGACAAATTTCCGTTCCCGGAAAATTATAATTGAATATATAAATGCCTCCCGAAAGTTTTTAGAGCGTTTTCGGAAAGTTGAGGAGCTTGAATAAATTATATGATATTCATTGCATTGAAACGATAGGAAATGAAATATATTTCTTGCTTTTTCCGGTCGCAATGAATAAAATTGGATTTTAATTCATTAAAGATTTAATGGAGCAAAATAAAATATTCCCTTCTGATCGACTTTGGTGAGTTTGACTCATGAGGAACTTCACGTTTCATGAATTCGGGATTAATGACACTGATTATTCTCTAAATAATGATTTTAATCCATATCCGATCCATGATAAAATTGTGATACAGTTGAACATTTCCAAGTAAAACCTCCTCAAGTGAAGAAACTCCCTAATTACAATTTACGGTTACCATTTTCATCGAGTCGAAAGTAATTTAAACCTCCCTGACTCAAAACTTTTTGCATCTAACCTTGAAGGTATTTTCGGCTAATAAATTGTGGCTTAGTGTTGGAGCACAGATTTTCAAGAAAACCAAAAACATGTTTAAATTATTTTCTTTGTGCTCTTTATGCACAAACGATTGAGCATCTTTCTGCAGGTATAATAAATTTATAAATAATGTACTGTTTTGAACTTTTGAAAATTTGACCATAGAAATGAGTTCCATTGATTAATGTTTCTAAATAATCAAATTTCCTAACTGGAAAACTTTCTTTAAATTTTTGTAGTCCCCCATCAAATTGATTTGGAGAGATTCTATTGTACTTAGTTCTCAGTGAAACAAAGAATTTTTCAACCACAAAATAAGTTGTGATTAGGCTTTTTTTCTGACATGGGACATTTTGACAAAAGATTCGTTTTCAGTGTTTCAAAATAGAAGAGAGCTTTCGAATAACTGCATCGAAATTTTCAAAAATAATGTTTAAAATACTAATACAGTATATACAATGCTTTTAAACCTCTTTGTATTGCTTTTACAATCAAATTGGGTTCAGCTTTTTATGCTCTGGATCCACTTTTTTATATGGCGAATGAAGTGCGTGTCAAACATCCGTTTCGCAATATTCCTAGATATTTTTGTTTTTTTTTCTAAAGTAATGAGGGGCTGTAAAATCATCATTGCACTAGACCGCTTTCTCTGGCAAATTACAGGCAATGTTTTGCTATAACCAAGCATCCAACCATTTCGAATTTCCAGCTAGATAGATTTTTTACGACAATTTGTCAAATCTGTTCCACTTACTTTCTCTCAGAGTATAGCAATTAATGTATAATTTAATCACCTGCTTGCATGGTGGCATTTTCTCGTGTTTGAAAATGTCCTGTTTCGTGATGCGGAATTAAATTTTATGTGACGTGAATTATAATTTATGAATTTGGAAACCATAAGCCATAAGGTTTCTTATCTACAAAAGTTTCTACGCGTAAATTCGCGAAAAAATAATTTAGCAATCATGAATCGGTGAAAACCAATAATAGGGTTATTTTAGATTCAATAAGCTCTGTCGATTATTTAAAAATGTTCACCATTTCTCGTTATGCGGCGAATTACGATTCATCGTAATTTTAAATTTCTGTAGTTCCGGTTCAAATCTTTTTTTTAGAATTTGCAACATTTTTGGTACAGAAGATTTCGTATTCTTTCTTCGAAGAGCTTTAAAATGCGGTTTTTTTCGTTTTTGTGATCTTTCGCTTTGCTGAGAATCCATGCGCAGGGTAATTTTAAAATTTTTCTGGTTTCAGTTCAAAGTTTTTCTAAATTGGCGCCATTTTCGCAGTGTGAGTCATCTTTTTTCCCGTTGAAATTTTCGATTTGCGGATTTTTTTTCCTCATTAGGTGAATCATATGTACACCGTTATTTGAAAATTTTTCTGGTTCCAGTTCAAAATTTCTTGAAATTAGCGCCATTTTCGGGTGTAAAAATTTCGCTTTGTAACATATTTTTGCAACTGAGGTCATCTTCATCCTCGCTTCCTGAAAATGTATCATTGTGTGGGTCTTTCGTTATGCTTGGGAATCACTGAATACAGTACATCGTAAAGATTCTCTCATCTGTGTTCCCTTATCTCTTCTGCTCTGAATGTACTCGTATATTCGAATCCTGCTGCCAAACCGGAGAAGCATGACGACATGTGACTTTTTGTGAATAAAATGGTGGCCAAGAGGATTTCCTGCGTCGTGTTTTGAGTGTGTTTGTGTGTGTGTGTGTGTGTATGTATGCATCAGGGTACAGAGGGATGGAAAAATGTGTCAGTGGAATGGGTCACAATACGGACCTTTCCTTATCTGGCGAACCCCGCATCGACCGTTACATTATGCCGTTCGTCGAATGTCGCGGGATTTGTTCTTTGATACCCGAAGCCCACGGATCATCTCTCGGGGAAGAAAATGGGATTGTGGAGATGCTCCTTCCATGTTCTCGATGACAGGCCTCGTCTGAATAATACCAGCCGATCTTTTGATACACCTTTCCACGTGAAAATATAAAAAATAAAATGATTTGAACCGCTAGAAGGGGGATAAGACAAGAGGGGTTCACGGCTTTTTATGCGTGAAAATACGGACTCGCATGTCATTCAGGTGGCCTCGTTGTCTTGGCAATATTTTGTGAGATTAATTCTGGAATTGTTTATATAGAATAACCATGAAATGGAAAATGCACGAGAGAGAACGCGAGTATTCCAGAAATTTGCGTTTTGAAGGTAGGACTCTTTCTGAAATATTGATCTCGTCAACAACGATGTTCTCTGTATAAAAATTTTTTTCGTAGTCTCAGATGATTTTATTCTTAAAAGTTATAGGTGATTCTATACGACGGAATTCTCTGTACAACGTAAATTTTTAAATCTCGTCCACAACGATTTTCTCGGTGCCGTATATAACGAAGGGTTCTTTCCCCAAGTCATAACGATTTTATTCATTAAAGCGAAATTTTTGAAATTTTGTCTACAATGATTTTCTCTGTGCAACGAATGTTTTCTCTCCACGTGACGGGGATTCTATGCAACGAAATCATCTGAAAAAAAATTCAAATCTCGTCTATTACAGCGATTTTCTCGGTATAATGATTTTTTTTCTCGTAGGGTTCTCTGACAATCTTATAGGAATTCTTTCTGAGAAAATTCTCTGTACAAGATTTTTTTTAGCTCGTCTACAACGATTTTCTCTGCATACATATTATTTTTCCGGTTCTTTCCACATGCTATAATGTATATAGATTCTAATTTCCAGCAAACAACAACATTTCATGTACGATGAAATTTTTTCTGGCATTTAGAATTTCTTAGTAGAGAGAGAGTCCACCTGTATTGCTTCAAAAATGCGAGTTGAGGCTAGTTTACGTTGGTTTAATTTTCATGATTTTCTCAATAATTTGTGCGCTTGCCGTTTTGTGTTTTGTCTCGTTTTATACGTATCATAGCGACCCTCGGTATAATAACTCTCCTGATTTCAATTGATTTCTCATTATTTTGTTGGGGTTTTCCTCGGCATTCCCCCGTTCCAGGTATTGGAGGAATCCGTGCATGTTGATGACGTTATGCTGAGGGATCACTTCATGAATATTCAATGAGTCGGCTGCCGATCAGCGAATGTATAATGATCACTTTGGCTATTTTGGGTTTCGAGAAATGCACGAATAAGCCAACCATAGAAGAATGAAAAAGACACTGGAAAAAGAAGCCATGCGGTGCATCATCTTTATAATTGAAGTATCGAATAGAATCAAGATTATGGTCCAGATTGTTCGTATATATTCAAGTTTCAAGTGAATTCGGCCAAGATATACGAAAAGACATTCACGTGGAATCAAGTATTCGTCGTTCTTCCGATTGCTGGTGATGAGATCGAACTCTTAAAGATTAAGGAAATTTGAAAATATAATTTCCGTTTGAATCAATGTACCGGAAACGATCTTTCGACGAGATTAGAAGTTTTGCGTGGGGTTCGCGTGTGGCTGACCTCAGCATCAGCCAGTGTTTTTCATAGCGTGGGATTTGACCCAGAAAAAAGTGGATTCGTGTGGGTGACCCAGGATGTCCTTTATTCAAAATGTTTCAGAAATTAAAACCCAATTCTTTCAAACCCGCAGAAAACGAAACCGAACGATGGCTTCGTGTTCAAGGGCCGGCTCATTTTCGCCACTTGCTGGTGAAAAATATCTATTCATATGCTCTTTCAATTTTCTTTTTCGTTTTCTAAATTATCCAATCTATACTGTGATATACAGTTTTCTGTGTATATGAAATTTTTAGTCGAAACTTCGAAGACCGCTGTTTGATCAGTTGAAAAAAAAACGCAATTCATTCCTCTGTTATTTTAAAATGATTATGTTTCATTTGGAGCCCGTATTTTGACAATCTTTTGCTCGAAATTTCGTGTTAAATATTGAACATTGCGAAGAATACAAATTTTCTACTTTTGGAAATATTCGCCACTCTTATAGAGTGCTCAAGACAACTGTTTCTTCGGGTGATGAAATTTATATAAAAGTTCCTTCATCTCAATTCAACCTCCAAGAATAATATTCAGGAGTTTATAGAAAGTTTTTTTTGGAGAAGTGTGTTCATTTCGAATCATAAAACAAAACTCCAAGAGAAAAATTAATTTTCAAAAATTTCGGACCAAATTCATTTTTGCAAAAATAATCTTTTGTGAAGGAGTCATATTAGAATTGTTTTGTCTTGTGGAAAGAACGTAGGACTTCAAACGTTTCAACATCAGGCAGCATTTTTTTTAAGCGCACGAGAAAAAGAAGGAAAGAAATTCGCTTCTATGCAATTTGTTGACGCCCATAGTAAAATAATGTTGAATTAATTTTTTTCTATCGTAAGATGGAAGAATCCTGATTCCGTATGCAAGTGCCGTATTGAATCAGTTTCGTAACCGATCATCTCTTCTTTTATTTCAAATTGCACATCAAATTGATCAATCACATCACCTTGGAAAGATCTCCAGCATCCCACGCATCCTACGCAGAAGATGGAATCGTAAAAAAATGAATGGACACTTTGAAATTTCTGTTCAGACAACCTCGATTTGTCCCAGACCGAACAAAATCAAATACGTTTCAACTTGATGCAATGCAACTGAAATGATTTTGAGATTGATTTATGCAGCGCTTAAAATTCCGTTTCGTAGAAGATTTTTCTAAGGTCAATAATTTAAAGAGAGAAAGATTAATGTTACAGATTTTTCACCTGCGGCGGAAATAAAATTAAAGGATTATAGTGGAAAACGGCAGTCAGATATTTTAATGCATCTTTCGCTTCAAGAGCTGAATTTATGAGCTGTCATAAAGCACCAATCTTTCATGGGCTCATATCAATTATGACATGAGCTTCTCAAAGTCTGAGTAATGATTCAAACGCTCTTGGAATTATTTTTCCATCGCAAGCCAAGTCATGTTATTTTCTTACATTTACATGAAAAATCAATGTTGCTTTCAGGATTTCAAAAAGTTGTAAAATAATCGAACGAATCAGAACTTTCGATCTTGAAAGCTAGAATCGAATTGGAAGTGGATCTAATTCGTAATTCAAACCAATCTGATTTTGTGTTTATTTTTGGCCGTTTTTTTTCGACATATGCGCACATTAAAGAAATCAGTGTGTTTTTTCTTTGCTTTTTGTTCCTTTTTTGTATACATAATTATTTGATCACGGGTGGATTTCTACTGCACATTAATTTTCCGCATCTTCATAACGAAAAAAAGGATTACATTTTTGGTAGTTTTTTTCCTAAATTTAAATTTTTTTAAAGGGATAAAACATTTAAATATGTTCCTATTGAAGTCTATGTATAGGAAAGCTTGACTTGACATGCGGAAGTTTTTACATCTCAAGAAAAAAAGGTCCAAGAACCAAAAAAAGAGTCCGCATCTCAAGGTCCAACTGCTGTATACAGTATTTCGAATTTTCAAAAATAAATATCTGTCTGCTGAGCACCGAAAAAAAAACCCAGGTACTCTTCTAATCAAAGACCAAAAAGCAACAACAAAAAAACAAACATCCTGATTAACCGAAACGACAGCGGAAAACAAACAGTAATAAACCGCTCAACTCATTCGGAACTAAAAGAAAATCCTTCGAGTCGGGGCTCGGTATACTCGCCAGGAATTACTCGAGTATTTTTATAGCCTGTCGGCAAGAATCTCGGCGAATTCCTGCTGACGAACGTAAAGCAAAGTAAAAAAAAGGCTTGCGAATGTAAATAAATGAAAATTCTCCAGAAGGAATAAAAGACTCGCGTAAACAATAAACGGTCGACGAAAAGGTCACGTGAGATCCACGGTCAAGGGCTGCTCGTTAATTAAAGTGATCAGCATCGGGCTCCGATGAATGTGAGTCGCACGCGGAAGCGAGGTCGAGGAAACCGCGTTTGTGTCTGACCTCGTCCACCGATTGTCTCTGCTGCTCATTGCGAACAACTGCATTCAAGAATAAAAGAGAGAGAGAGAGACCCGACCTGATGTGGGTGTCAGCAGTGCAATGTTATGAAGGAAGCCATCATCTATACAGTAGTTGACCCTTGAGTTATTCCTAGTATTGCGGTTATTTTAATAGGGTATTTCACTTCTTCATGACAAAAAAAAGAAATCGAAAATTTTGATAATTGAAAAAGTTCACTTTAACACATTTTAACCCTTGTGCAGCAAAGTCGGGACATTTTTGCTGAATTGTGTCCTGCTCATGAGAGGGCTACACATTAAAAAATTTAATTTTTGAGCCGAAGCCTAAGTCAGGAAAAAAGTCTGATATTTTTTATAATCTGGCAGAAAATTTTGGCTCGCTCGGCAGTACTTTCACAACAGTATGTGGAGAATTTTAATCATTTCCAGGCTTTTTAAAATGAAATTATAGAGAAGAGTATACATTTCAAATGGAATATTCCAGACCTTCATAGCTGTTGTTAAGTTTTTTAAAGTATACTATCTGAAACAAATAGAAAATACTCATGTAAGAAATTCATTTATTCATTAACAATTGTGTGTGTTCCCTGAAATAGGCTGTTCAAACAATCTTTTCTTTGAAAAACTCGCTATTTCCAAATGCCAGAATAAAGCTGAATACAAATTTTGTTGGAACTTCAGACTTCCTGCAATATGGAGTTTTCTGCACATACGTAATGAGCAGGTGTAAGGTATATATTTTGAAGGTTTTTCAATTATGCAAAAGTTGGATTTTCCCATATAGCGCCAAGTATCAAAAATTTACTTGGCCAATTCACATTTGCAGACGTAATCAAGGCAAAAATCAATTTTTAGCAAATGTTTTACGACATTGACCTTACAAAGAAACTAATGCGACCAAGAAAAAAATTATTATAATGAATAACTGCTATAGATGAACTGGTTGATGTTTCATTGTTGTATAATTTCCGGAAATGGCTTGAATGAAAGAATATTTCAACAATTCGCAAGGAGGTGCTGAAAAGATGTCACATTTAATCTGGCAAATGCTTTGGATACAAATATAAATTTATTCTTCTTGAAGCATTTTGCTGTGTAATACTTCGACTACATCTTGACCAGACAGGACGAAGTACAACGGGAACAATTTTTCTGTTGTTATTTTCCCCCCTCATGCATAACATGATAAAACTGAAGCAGCACTTTGTCAATCAATCATCTCTTTCCATCATCTCTTGAAAAAAACACGGATAGATGACAAAACTTGATTTTTAGGTACACTATAGCTTTTTTCGCCTTCAGCGAAATAAATTTTCTTGCGAATCAAGGTGAAAAGAAATTGTCTATATTCTAAATATTTTTTAACTTTGATATAATTTACATCATAGGCAGAAGAACTTGATCCGCTGAAAGTGTTCAAATTTAATATGCTTCGGATGTTGTAAGAATCTAAAATATTCAAGATTTCGGATTGCAAAATCAAAGTTTACTAAATCAGTAAAATACCAGGAATTTCTATCTTCTGTATTATTGTTGAGGTTTCTCCTATTAACGTAAAATAACATCGGTTTTCCACGGAATATGCAATTCAGTGCATCGAGCAACAAAAAACAAGACTTTCTTCCAGTATTAAAAAATGTTGAAATGCTTAAATACTTCCTTATAAAGTGTTCCAAAAATCTTCCGCAGAACGTCTTCTTCCAGCTTTCGAACTTTCTAAAATCACAAAGAAAGAAAAATCAGAGTAATAAAAAAGGGGAACATTGTCGAGATAACTTTCTGATTCAAGTATGGATTTTTATTTTCTATATTTCCCGCTGCTTCATTTTAATAATGCAAAAATGCTTTACAATTGGGCATTTAGCGCAATTCTTTCCATTTTTACTTTTTTCAGTTTGGTTCGCTAATTTTTTCCCTGGAGTGTGGATTTTTCGAGTACACAGTTGAATTGAGACTTGATAATCGAAGAAAAATACATTGCATTCGTTTAGAATTTCTCAAAATGCTTTCAATAACCAATACTTTCTGAAATACCCTGGTAACCTTCCACAAGAAAAACTTGTTTTTCGCAGGAACACAGGGTTTAGGTCTGATCGGATAATTGGCCTTGGCGCGAGGTTTAACGACGTCTCATAACTGCAAACGATGTACAGCGTACATTACAGTACTTTGATTTTGGCAGTAAAAACAGGTATCTGAAGGTTGAAAGAAAAGGAAGTGAACACAGGAAAAGCAAGCCGACTCGCGTTTAGAAATTCGTTAATGAGTGTCGCAGCTGTTGCGATGCCGAGCACTTTAGTGGTCGATCAGGGAAAATCCCCGAAGTGGAGAAAGCTTTTACTGGCAAAGAGGTAGGGTCTGTCAATTATTCAGCGAGGAAACAGCCAGAAATAAATCCAAATTGAAGAGCTGAGTAGCCGCGGGCTGTTTCATTTGGTCTGTAATTTCCATACATTGAGTACATAAATGATGTCAGGTGTAGCCAAAAAAAAGAAGGTAAGAAATACAGTGAGACCCAGTGATGCATGCAGACGGAATTGGTTCCCCAAGAGTGTTTCTAAGTCAAAATGTCCCTAATTCAAGTCATGTTTTCCCATAGAGTTACATTGTATAATTTTAATTGGTGTATTTTGAAAGAAATACTCATCAGAATTCCATGGAAAAAATTGTCTGCAAATATAAATTGATTCAGTCAATATCTTTCAACTAAATAAGATCATTTGGAGAATGGAATACTGTGCCTCTGTACAGTACATTGCAATTTTGGCATCTGTGAAAGTAACACTTGTCACGGGTTGACTAGATGTTGACTGAGTCAAGTAAGTACAACAAGGTACAAAAGCACAACATGCCATACAAAACACCACTTTATCTTTGTATTAGATTTAACCATTTTACAAAGCAAGGGAAATATGAACATGAATATTTGAACATAAATAAAAACAAGTTTCACAAGAAAATCACCAACAGGCCAGCATTGGACATAATGATCTCCAGGGCTTATTCCACTTGTGTGAATGAACCCTGTGATCAAATGGATAACTGGACTTTGTGTGCAGAAGAATTAGTCACACCTCAGTGGAAAGCCTCAAACAAACTTTCCACTGATGAGGACCTGGACCTCATCAAACCTCCACAAGAAGCAGTCACTTGCAGTCTGACCTCAGGAGAGAAAGGAACTATTATTATGTGTGCAAGATATGTTGATAATCAAACACTTGTTGAAGAACATATCAACCAATGTTGAGGTACCCAAGCCTCAGGCTGCAAATGGCCAATGGTGTCTACCTTTTTCTTTTGCTTTTTAAGTGAAACCTAGATCTTTGCCACAGAGGCCTCAGAGCCCCTGACAACATTCAAGTCACAAAGAGAGAAGGAAGTCCCTCTATGCTGGAGGTAAATTTGTTAATGAGCTGAATGGATGGGAAAATGAATGGAGAAATGCCAAAATATTTTTTGCATTGATCTTAGCATTGGATTTATCTGTTTCTTGAAATTCAGTCTGATAAAAGTAAATTGTGCTTGAAATTATTGGCAATTTTATCATCCAATGTCCACGTGTCAAGTCAGTGTCCATATGCCTGGCGTGGTTTATGCCTTTTTTGTTGGAAAATAAATTTGACTATGTTGAATTATCTGCATGATGAGGTGTAAGCATTTGGGGGTCTTACTGTAAATGTTTCATTGCACTGCTTGCTGCTCCATGATTATAGAAAAATTAAATGATATCGCTGTGATTGAATATTAGCCAAGGAAATCTCAAATAATTATTCAATATTTGAAATGCAGGGAATTCTGAAGAGTACTGATGTGCTTTAGATCCACTTTCTTCAATTAATATAATTTCTCTTTCAAGATTTGTCATGAGTCATGACATACGAATTCAACTCAATTTACAACTCGATCTCCAAGAATTCCAATCTTTCCACATTGACAATAAGTACAAACATGCGCCACTAAGTGATACATTCACCTCGTCATATTTTCCGCAAAATTTGTGATATTGAAAGAATATGCAGAATATAAAATTGAATTTAGACCAAAATCGTACCTGTACTAAATATTTCTTTTACTCGCATATCTGCGTATCATCTTCGGCGATATTTTTCATTTGCTCTACTTCTTGTAATTCTGGGAGAAAAATATGCCTGGTACTTGGGTAAAAGCAGTTACTTGTGAATTATTCAGAATTTTGAAAGAACCTTTGGAAAGTACACGTTTCTGGAATTTTTCAAGACAAGATTCCGAACCAACAGAACACGGCTCAGTATTCTTGCTTTATTATGGTAGTTTCTCATTGAAACAAATTTTTCTATAAACAAATAATTGCTTGCAATGAAGTTGTTCGTTTAGGTCTCTGTCCAATAGTCTACATTATATGTGAGTTCTTTTAAAACAAAATTTTGTAGAAACAAAGCTATTTTAAAGGTCCCAATGACTTTGTTGTGACAATATTTTTCTGTATCTTAATATTAATCCACATCTTCCGAAATTATTTTTTAGATTTGTACGTGTATCGGGGATTCATGGATATAAAATAAAATATTAAAGACTAAAACCAACCCATCACTTCCAAAAAACGTAGAAACTCAACTTCAAAAGTCCAGGCCCTAAAAACCATATCTTTCACAAGAGAATCATCTATTTAAATGAACTCCACGAGCCCACAGGAATCTATACAAATTTAGGAATATTCAAAATACAGTACTACTAAAGCACTTGTCTCAATTTGCAAGGAACAAAACACGATGGGACCACTCACACGTTTGCGTTCTCTTTTTGCCCTTAAAAACATTGTTGAAAGGCCGACCATTTTTTATTTCTGGCGTATGCAAGTTTGTTTTGGGTTGAATTTGTGTGCGTTGGAAGCTTGAAATATTTTTCTTCAGGGCTTTTTCACAACAAAAAATTTCCCAACCTGACGCAGACTGACAGCTATTCACATGTATCTCTAATTTTTTAATTATCTTTGTTATGGGTAAAAGCATCTAAAAAAAGTTCTCTCATGAGTGCAGCAACAACTGGTTACTTGCATAATTAACCAATTCCTGGATCAATTTATGTTTGCTGCTTAAGGCAATATCCCTTCAAAATGACTTTATTCTGCCACCAAAATATCTAGCACTAGGGAAAAAAATTACAAGAAAAATGTGGAAACAAAAAATAAAAATAAATAAAATGCCTGGAGCCATGAACCCGGACCACACGCATGGGCCCACGAACTCCTTGGGTTGCTATACATAATCAAGTGACAGGATGGAAAAGCTGTCGACTCGTCACGGGTGTCGCTTCTGCGAGCACCTGAATCCTCTTAATCACCTATTGACTTAATTAACGCGCTGATGCAGCCAGTCAGTCCCTGAGGATGATTAATCGATTCCGGCTTAATCCAGGGATGGCATCTTTTTTTTTTTTGTCTGTGTGCTCGTCATCCGGATTATTCCAGTCTCTCTGAGTTAATCGGGCTCGAAAATTCTCACGATTCGGTGGACGGCTTCATCTGTCCTCAAGGATCATTGTTCCCAGCAGCCGATGGCTTCTATGAAAGAAAAGATCATGATGATGATGATGATCGTGATCAAAATCGAGCAATAAAATAAGACGAAGGTCTCTATATTCACTGTATGTCCGGCGACTTTTTATTCTTGATGCTGGCACCGAACCGGTTAAATTCCGTGAACTTCCTTTGTGTGCCAGAGAAATACTCGAGTCTTGAAAAATCCTTGAGAATGGAGCTTATTCGAAACCTGAAGGCTTCCTCAGAAAAATGTATTCCGCTTTTAAAAAAAAAGACGGAAAATACCTAAAAACATCGAAGATTTTGAGCAAAAAAACAACTCTCCTCTGGGGCATTTTTAAACTGCGTGCCAATTTTTACGGCCATTAAAAAAATATTCGCTGAAGTCGTCGTGGTATTTTTGCCAAAAATAACGCCTACATTAAGGTATAAAACAACTACACCTGACGGAATTGAGAAAAATCATTCAATTTCGATGAAAAGTTTAGAGGACCAAAGCAAACTCAACCGATCTTAATCAATTTCACAACATTGCCAGAAATTTGGATTCTGAATCCATTGCAAAAAATAAATAAAGCAAATAAAAAACGTCGTCTCAAACTAAACAAAAAAGCTCACAGGTGTTCACGTTCGGTGTTTACATACAAATAAATTACTATTTCTTACATAAATAATTTCGTATCTCAACCAACGCATAATCCGAAATAATGAAAACATTCACCTTTCTCGAAACGCATCACGTAAATAATAAAAATGTAGTTTGACAACGGAAGAAAAAACAATTTCCATGCTGATCAGGATAAAGAAAAAAATGATGCTTCGAAATCTCCACATGAAATCAGATAATTTCATGGTTTTATTGATGATAGGGTGGAATTCCAGATCGTCTTCTTATGAGAAATTAAAAAAGGAAATCACAAATGACTATATGTTCACTAATGAGTGAAACATCGTAAAGAAAATGAAACTGAGGCATTCGGCAATCCGCTGATCAGCACTTTCTCTTGTTCGAGCAGTCACAGAGCTGCTACAGCTACAGCTGCAAAAACAGGGTCGTATTATTGCCTTTCTGCTGCTGTACTTGTCTTTCACTGGAGCTAGCGCCCGGCTAGCTAAGACTGGTATAAATATAATATATGATCCCCGAAGGTAAATGGGCAATAAAACATTATCTTTGCAAGAAAAAGAAAAAAGACAAAAGAATGCAGGAGGAAGAGAAGACAAAAAAATGGAAATGGGTTTTCTGGGTCAAGTGCACGATGCCCCCGAAACCTGGGAGCCACTCCCGTGCCCACGCCTTTGGGTTCAGCATGGAAATTGCATTTGCGGAGGACCATCACTTGTGTCCATTTCAGTCGTTAAATGCATACAGTACTTAATTTTTTCGCATAATTAATTTTTAATTGCATCGCTTGCTTGTATCTCCTTGCGTCGAAAAAAAAAAGAAATCTTCAACTACGGGATTTTTTTTTACTGATAATCCAATATATAAACATCAATATGGTGCGTGAATTTATTCGCGAAATTTTGCCATTTATATTTTTCGCACCCAACTTTGGCACTTCTGGTGTCTCAATTTTTTCCTACATTATATAACCCTTACTTTCGGAAATATTTAGAAATGAAAATTGTATTTTCTGGAGACTGCAATTCTGACTAGATTATTTCAAATCATTGTACTCTCGAAAAAGAATTGAATCAGAAAAATTTGCTTCAAGTTTAAAAATATGTATTTACGGTATATACAGTATTTATATAACCTCATATTTTTTATTTTACCTCATCACTCGATTTTTGAAGCCGCCATTCCTTCAATAAACTGCCAATTTTGTTCATGATTTAGGTTCCAAGAAACGGTTTCGGGGCTTCAAAATTGCACAAATATTGCCCGAATGCGTGGAAACTCAAATTTAGTTCCGAGTATGACCAAGAAACATGTTGAAAAGTCCTCTGCCGAATTTGTGTTCATATCCGTTTATGGTTTTCAAAAAATAATTTGTATTTGGAAAACAAGACAGACTAACCAAAGATGAGAAAAAGCTCATCACACTGACGATTGAGTCTTTGTTCTTGTCACTGGAAAGCACTTATATTTTAAATGATTTGTAGATACAATAATCGGGTAATTAAAAAACAAATACAAAATTTTGAATTCATTCAATCCAAAATATTTTAAATTAAACCCATAAGACACTGAAAAACCTGAGTCATATCGCGAATCATCGTCACACTCGATATTCTTAAACTCACACCCACACTGGAAAAAAATGATTGTGCAAGTCTCTCTCCTCCACCAGAGAATAAATCACTCCAACACTCTGTATTAAAATAATAAACGACTGTAAAGGGGTTCGGGATCTGGCACACTTGTCAATTTTCTGCCAAATCATGCGAGCAATACACACGCGGGTTGTTGCGTCACGCGTACCCAAGCACCCCCCAAAAAAAGCGGCCCCTTTTCGCCTTGAACGCCTTTGTTTAGCTGCTGTTTCGGAACCGAGTTCTTCCTCCGACTGAGAACAGATATTGTTCTTTCGCCTTAATCACCCAATTAATGGGAGTGGCAATAAAAATTCCTGAGAGCCTCTCCTTGAATGCGGCTCTAATTTGCCGCCGTGTGCTAAAACCCGACGAATTATGGATGCTATACCTCTGAAACGATTGATGATACGAGATCGGAAATGACTCTCTGCTCATTTGGGTGTCTATTAAAAAAAAAAACTAATATTGAAGAAATGTTTTATCGAATAATGGATGCAATGCAATTTGAGTTTTTCAACCCTTCGAGGTCTGTCTTGTTTTCCAAATAAAAATTATTTCTTGAAAACCATAAACGGATGTGAACACTAATTCGGCAGAGGACTTTTCAACATGTTCCTTTGGGACTAAATTTGAGTTTCCATGCATTCAGGCAATGTTTGTGCAATTTTGAAGCCCCGAAACCGTGATTCAGGGTAAACCTGTCTCGAGGGGGTGAGAAAAGGTTCAAGGGTGCCAGGGAAAATTGAGTGGGCGTCAGAACATCGCCATGTCGATGAAGGAAATTTAAAATTTAACCAGTACCAGCACTGAAGAATGTTCGTATCTTGTAATTTTAAATTATCTCGATTCATTATAAAGATAATTTGTTTAGGAAACCCATTAGCCCCACAGTTTGTGTTTAATTCAGCTCAAGGTGTTGCGCAATTGTGTTTTTATTTCGGGAAATTTTGGCTATGAGTGAATCTTTCTGAAATAGACGCTGAGTTGAGATGCTGAATTCTGAAATTTGTTTGATGAAAGGAAGTCCTATTGTATTTGTCCTTTTTTTCAACGAAGTCAAATCATTCATTTTTATATTGAATGCAAATCGCAATACTATGAACTTCTATAAGTTGGGCATAATTTAATCAAATAATCAACACAGTATCACCATCATCTTTTTCATATTTACCTTTTGTGTGCCATAAAGATCTTTACATTGCAATATGACGCTAATATCAAATTGAAGGATCAAGATGAACTAAAAGGGCATTCATTCCTTCAAATTTGAGCTTTTTTTCTGAAAAAAAAGTCAACTGCCTTGGACACAGGATCAAATTTCTCAACCAGAATATATAATTCATCATGGCAACACTTCTGCAGCAACAAATACCTTTTTACGTTCCAAATATTGTAAAAAAAAAACCTCCGTAAAACCTGTTGCAAAAATAAACAGCAGTATTAAATTTGTCACACAAAATTAGAGAATCCAAATTCTCAGTAGAATCTTCTTTCATTTCATCTCTGTGAGAATCTCAAAAGACCTTGGCTATCACATTTCTTTCTGAGCCTCCAAGGCTACATTTATTGCTAAAATCCTGTTGCTGTTTTTTGTCCTTGAAGGACAGTTTTCCCTGTTTTCCAAATTGGCAAGAAAACTTCACTTCCATTCAAGCTCTTGTGTGATTCACTTGAAGATTTTACGTGTGAACCATTTTGTTTGTGAAATTGACTAATTTTTGAAGTACACCAACCTTAAAATAGGGTGAAATTTCACCCCACTCGCAGCCCAATTGAACTCTGTTGTTTTATTCATCTAAATATTCATAAACCTAACCTTCTTCTCAGACATCAGTTTTTGTCAAGAATTTATTCTTGTCAAAACCAAGGAAAAATACTGCAATATATACAATGCACTACATTTTGAAATTTATTTGAAACGAGTCTTAATTGCCCTTGTGTAAACGGGGTTTTGGCCATGCAGGACCTTGAAAAATAAAATCCGTTTAAATCAAAAAGGTTTTTAAACGGAATTTCGCTTGTATTCCGTTTATAATTAATTTCAAGAGTATTTGTATAATCGAAGAAAATTCGCTGAACCACGAACCATACATTGGTTTGTTTTCTTTTTGCATGATGAAAGATCGAATAATAAATTTAGGCTCTATTTCAGATCTCCTGGGTTCATTCAAAAAAAAATTTTTTCGCCTTTGTTACAAATTCCGAATAAATACCACGCGAACCCATCAGAAAAATATGTCTTCAAATTTCTCTCTGGAATGGAAAGGAACACTCTTGTTGGAATTGGATGAATTATTTTTTCACGAGTGCAATCTTATTGTGAGTTTTTTTTTTCTGTTCGAATAATGCGTTATTTTGGAATGCACTCGTCTGAAATGCTCTCGTCACTCGTATATGACGACGACGACGATGATGAGATGCTGCAAAAGACCTCCTGCGGAGAAGAAACGAGCACGAGGACTTTGATTCATGCTCTGAGTTAATAATTTTCTGCCCGGGGGAACGTTGGTGATTTATTTTCATACCTGCGGGGAAAAGGATGCTCTTGACAGGCTTGAATACCTAATGAGGCTGATGCACCAAGGACCCGAACCCCCCACACACACAAGAAGAAAAGAGCAACCCTGCCTGCGAAATACTTTTTCTTCCATCGTTCCCACATCAGTCATCTTCACTTGCAATTTTCCTCGATTATGCGTCCATTTTTAGAAGATAATTTGAGGAATTTCTTTCCACGAGTTTTTCTCTCTCTTTTTTTCTACATCCCAAGATTTCATCTGCATAATATGCGAAAACTTGAGCGGAGTCCCGAAATTTTCCTCTCGCCTCGCTGAAGCAGATTCAGACCCATTTTGGGTCGATGAAATACGAAAACTAGCGCTGTATAATTGAGAATGCGAATGCATTCAACCTGGTTTTTTTTGTTATAAATATGTTGAAGTGGGTGATTGAATTTTGAATTTTATTTTTGCAGGGTTTTCAAAGTGCAACTGAAACCGGGTGCGTCTTCAGTCTTCGCTCCAGATGCAGTGCTTGAGGGGACAGACGGAGAAATTAACTTTGACTTTGACCGCATCTACACTGGCCATCTCGAAGGTTTGTTTGAAGAAAAAAAATCATTTTGAATGTCATTCAATGGAAATGAATGGAACTTATTTGAAGTTTTCAATTTTGAGAACGAATTTTCAGCCTTATGGGATAAATTCAGAGGAATATCGTTGCAACGAACTCCCAGCAGGGGCCTGATGAAATATTTCATCCGACAAAATTTTTTTTGCATCAAGATTCAAGGTCTTCAATAAATTTTGCACGAAAATGTGGTGGGAAATGGGTCATAAATACTGTAAAATGCTTCGTACACAGATAAATCATGAGCTGTCGGAAATAATTTTGAAGAATCTCGGATGAATTCGAGAGGAATATTTTTAAAATACTGTATATACAGTACTCTAGTCACTGTATTTTCCTTTTATTCAAACTGAACTTTTGGTCAAGTGCTGTTTTTCTTGAAAAATAATAAGGAGTAGAAGCACATTTGGGATAAATGCTGCACTTATTTGTCCAATTTCAAGTTGTTCATTCAAACCTGTTCATTTCGAATAGCGGATAATTATTTTCAAAATGTTTTTTACTCGAAAGAAAGGCGTACATTCTGAAAAGTACCTGAAGAAATTCGAGGAATATGTAGCGTTTTATTTATTTTTTATTTTATATTTTCTCTACACAGAGTTTTGCTTCTTTTTTGTAAGTTGGTTTCATCCTAAACCAGTTCATTTGTTGCCATTTGTGTGATAATCCCCAGGGTTTGTGCACAAAATCAGCGCCAAATATTTGTACATTCAAAATGCGTTGTTAGGATGAGACTTGATCTGCAGAATTGAAAATTGTTTTTTTCAATCATCAAATTAAATGAGTCACAAAATAAGGAATTTATTGTGATGTTTTGTGGAAAATTCAACTCATTTCCCGACGAGTTCATTAGACCGTCTGTTTGCCGCCAGTTTTTTTTTTATGATGCTCGTCAAAATCAAGGGCTACATTTAAATTCAATTTTTTTTGAATACAGTATGCTGTCAAAAATTGATGCGAGGAGAGTTTTAATTAATTTTCCCTTTTTTTAAAAATGCAGATGACGAGCATGCTGAGGTGTCAGGACTGGTGACGCGAGACGGGCTGTTCGATGGGACCATTGCCACTCGGAACGAGGTGTACTACGTGGAACCCGCGAGTCGGTACTTGGACAGTCCCGAATTCCATTCTGTGATGTACAAGGAGTCCGACGTGGACCAGCCGCCGTCGGACGCGGCGAAGCGGGCAGAGTCCGGGGCGCCGATAAGGACGCCGTTTTCGGGCGTCCGAGGCGCCGACTCCTTTTCTGGCCATGCCAAGGTACGTGTATTATATGCTACTGTTTTATTTGTATTTTTATTTTTTCAATGTTGTACTGTTTATTGGAACCAGTTTGAGGTCTTGACAGAAAATTGATTGGAACGGACGAAGCGGTTTTATTTATACTATAGTTGCTAATTTTTCTTGCAATTTGATATTTTGGAGATAAATCGAATTGTACCTTTCGAAACAGGGTTTAATTGAAAGGTGGGGAAGAAAGGTTGTCTTTCTCATTTGAAAATNCTGAAACCGGGTGCGTCTTCAGTCTTCGCTCCAGATGCAGTGCTTGAGGGGACAGACGGAGAAATTAACTTTGACTTTGACCGCATCTACACTGGCCATCTCGAAGGTTTGTTTGAAGAAAAAAAATCATTTTGAATGTCATTCAATGGAAATGAATGGAACTTATTTGAAGTTTTCAATTTTGAGAACGAATTTTCAGCCTTATGGGATAAATTCAGAGGAATATCGTTGCAACGAACTCCCAGCAGGGGCCTGATGAAATATTTCATCCGACAAAATTTTTTTTGCATCAAGATTCAAGGTCTTCAATAAATTTTGCACGAAAATGTGGTGGGAAATGGGTCATAAATACTGTAAATGCTTCGTACACAGATAAATCATGAGCTGTCGGAAATAATTTTGAAGAATCTCGGATGAATTCGAGAGGAATATTTTTAAAATATATACAGTACTGTAGTCACTGTATTTTCCTTTTATTCAAACTGGATTTTTGGTCAAGTGCTGTTTTTCTTGAAAAATAATAAGGAGTAGAAGCACATTTGGGATAAATGCTGCACTTGTTTGTCCAATTTCAAGTTATTCATTCAAACCTGTTCATTTCGAATAGCGGATAATTATTTTCAAAGTGTTTTTTACTCGAAAGAAAGGCGTACATTCTGAAAAGTACCTGAAGAAATTTGAGGAATATGTAGCGTTTTATTTATTATTTTGTTTTTATATTTTCTCTACACAGAGTTTTGCTTCTTTTTTGTAAGTTGGTTTCATCCTAAACCAGTTAATTTTTTCCCATTTGTGGAATAATCCCCAGGGTTTGTGCACAAAATCAGCGCCAAATATTTGTACATTCAAAATGGGTTGTTAGGATGAGACTTGATCTGCAGAATTGAAAATTGTTTTTTGTCAATTATTACATTAAATGAGTCACAAAAGAAGGAATTTATTGTGATGTTTTGTGGAAAATTCAACTCATTTCCCGACGAGTTCATTAGACCGTCTGTTTGCCGCCAGTTTTTTTTATGACGCTAGTCAAAATCAAGGGCTACATTTTAATTCAATTTTTTTTAATACAGTATGTTGTCAAACATTGATGCAAGGAGAGTTTTAATTAAGTTTCCCTTTTTTTATTTTTACGTCTACTGCTCGTACGACTCCACAGTCCTGACCACTGCGCTCTGCCCGACAAGCTACCCTGGTAACGGTGAGCCTTGCTCCACATGATGCACCTTGGGCGCTCAGCCATGAACCTGTCAGCCGAATTCCATTCTGTGATGTACAAGGAGTCCGACGTGGACCAGCCGCCGTCGGACGCGGCGAAGCGGGCAGAGTCCGGGGCGCCGATAAGGACGCCGTTTTCGGGCGTCCGAGGCGCCGACTCCTTTTCTGGCCATGCCAAGGTACGTGTATTATATGCTACTGTTTTATTTGTATTTTTATTTTTTCAATGTTGTACTGTTTATTGGAACCAGTTTGAGGTCTTGACAGAAAATTGATTGGAACGGACGAAGCGGTTTTATTTATACTATAGTTGCTAATTTTTCTTGCAATTTGATATTTTGGAGATAAATCGAATTGTACCTTTCGAAACAGGGTTTAATTGAAAGGTGGGGAAGAAAGGTTGTCTTTCTCATTTGAAAATGTTTTAATAATTGACACATGCATATACGTTCGAAAAAAATTTTTAATGATGAAACATAAGGCGATGAAATCATATTTAAAATGTTTTACAACATGTGGACTCTCTCTCTATCTATCTCTCTCTCTCTCTCTCTTTGATTCTCTCTACGACGATTTTATTTGTAGAACAATTTTTTTTTTGCTTCATGAGGTTCTTCTTGGGGGTCCTCCACAACGAAATTCTCTATTTTTTTGTGGGCCCGTGAAATTCTTTGTATAGAGACTGTTTTTTCTGGGCCCTTGAATTTTTTTGTAGATAGAGAGAGAGTCCACCCGTATTTGCAAAATGTTTTTGCAATAGTGAATGCCAGGAATGAGTATTAATTCTCGACTAACTAAATTACTACGAATCGCGCAGTTACAGTAAGGCCTAGTGTCTAGAGTCTTACAATTATAAATTAAAACTTCAGAAAAAATAAGGCAAAATTACGACCCTCTTTACTCGGCAACCGCATGGCTTGAGTTAAATTTATTTGAACTTTCTTTTTCAATAAACGGGATGTTGCCGACGCTGTTTTATTCAAGGAAGAAAGAACAAAACAATCTTTTTTCATGCTTTAGTTATCGAGAGAAAATCTTCAAATATCTGAGAGAGCATTTTTCCAATAGTTGTGTGTAATTGAAAAAGAACCTGGAACTATAAATGGAAATTGTCTCCCATTCTGCAGTGGTTTTTCTTGAGGGACTTCAGACATGATTAGTTCGATCATGCCGACCTTATTTGATGTGCTTTTGAATTTCCCAAATCCTTGAATTTAACCTAGATTTTTTGGAAGAGTTTTCTTAATAATACTGTAGTTTTGGGCAATGGAAATTAAATTATATCGCCCAAAAGCAGTTCGCTGAAAATCGGTTGAATAATATTCGAAGAGAATTTTCTTCTCGTTTGTCATTTTTTCCCGTAAATTAAAGAATTTTTAAAATGAGTTTTTCAAGAGTACATAATTATAAATCGAAAAATGGAAAAACGTTTCCAAGGACTGATTCTATTATAAATTCGTGACGAATATCGAATTTTGGAACTTGAAAACCGTCATCATTATATTAGTCAAAGCACCAGCAATAAATTGTATCAGTGATTCGTCTGATTGTTGTATACTATTCACGTTTGGATTTATCTGGAACGAGAAAATTTAAATATTTTCGAAACGAATCACGAAGGACAGCCTTTTGACCCCTTGATCTTTTCTCGGATTTTAATGTCGTTCGCGTGATGCCGCACCTGTCGAATGATTGAAGGCGTCCCTTTTCCGAGTTGAAAAATGAATTAGGACAACAATAATACGTATTAACAACTGAAAAATTTTCCTGCTTTGCGTTGTATTTTCCGTTCTTTTGAAAACTGCACGCATACACGTTCATAATTCGTTTCCCTGTACAAATGCAAGAAAAGGTTCCGAGTTATGCGAAAAATAATCAACATTATTCCATTATTTACCAGTATGTCCTCGTCATGCCAAAAGGAATGAAGCACTTAACGTATTGTTGTAATCATACAGTCATTAATGATGAGAAGCATTTAGTCTGAGATTTGCTGAGCAAGTACCAGAGTAAATTTGAAAGCAGTTTTACCATTTACTTTTCAGTTTTATGCAAGTGGATGAGCTGAAATTCGCCGATTCGACCGACAAAAGTAACGGGAATAGATTTTTAAAATTTCCCAGTTATGCTGGCATTTTTTTTAAAGTTAGTCTTTAATTTACAAGCACAGTTTTCTGAGGATATTGACAAATTTTGCGATGAAACCTCCTTAAAGACCCAAGGTTCCAAATTACAGTGAGACCCCAAGATGCGGACGTATTTGGTGCATCAATTAAGAGTGTCCCTAAGTCAAGTCTCATATTCCCTTAGACTTACATTATATAATTTTTAATTGCTGTTTTATGCACAAAATACTCACCATACTTCCATGAAAATAAAAATTATCTCCCAATTTAAACTGATCCAATCAATATATTTCAACACAATATGGACATTTGGGGAATTGAATACTCATACCTCTGTAACGTATATAGAAACATTGGCATTCTTTGAAAAAATAACATTCAAGTTGAAAAGGGAAAAGGGAGTCCCTCTATGCTGGAGGTCATTTTTTAAAATTATTTAAATGGATGGTAAATTGGTGAGAGAAATGCCCAAGAACTTATGCCCAAGAACTTTTCTTTCCTAAATTTTAGGGTTGGAAATATCTGTTTCTTGTAATTTTGCCTGAAAGTTATTTGCAATTTTAGCACAAAATGTCCCTATGTTGAGTCAGTGTCCTAATGTTGGGCCTATTTTATTAATTTTTCATGGGGAAATAAATGTCCCTACGTTGAATTGTCTGCAGTTCAAGGTGTCTGCATGTGGGGTCTCACTGTATATCCACAGTACAGCATAACTTGAGAATTTACTGATTGGCTAGCCTTTCTTTAACTTTACATAATAACTGTATGATTAATCAACTTGGCCTTTAAATCGCCAGAAAATTCCAACTTTGCCGCCTTCTGCTGAGGGTTAATTTTTGAAAATCTTGCTATTATAACAAATCATTTAACGGAACAAACTTTTCTGAAATCCCCCCAAAAAATGTTGTTGTAACTGATTTCATTATGCGCATTGTACATCACTTGTTGCTTTATTCGTGGAATGCTTCGTTTTGCAGCAGCAGGCCAAGGCTGTGCGGGCAGATGCCCTCCGGGCTGTGCAACAAGTAATAGTGAACCCCAACCATCAGCTGATGAATGCATCCGAATCGACGTCGTCGTTGCTGGAGCGCCACGGCGACGCGGCGTCCTACCGAGGCGGCCCTGGGACCGTGTGGATCAGGTACGACGAACCCATCTCCAGACGGGACCTGGACCACCATCACTACAACAACAATCAGCAGCAGCAAAATCAACAACAACAACATCAGCAGCAAACAGTCAGCAGTGACTTGCTGGTCCACTACATGCGACCCGGAGTGGACGAGTTCCGGTACCGGCGGAAGCCCGTGTTTGCCAAAAAGAAGTACGAAGCCAGCAAGACGACGTGCATGTTGTATCTGCAGGCTGACCACTTGTTCTACAACATGATGGGCAGTGAGGAGGCGTGTATTGAGTCCATGACCAGACATGTGCAGAGGGTCAACAGCATCTACCAGACCACGGGTTAGTGAACATTTTCTGTCTTTTATATAGTGTGAATCATCAAGTTCTGCCTTACTTACATAGATACGATTAACACATCAATCTTATCTATTGTATATCATTACGATTAAAAGACACACCTTATACACTGGTAGAGTGTACTCCTGCCAAGTCGGAATGGAATCGAAGAATACTACGGAACATATGCAAAATCATTTGTAACGAGAAAAAGGAATGTTTCCGTCCGGGTTCGAACCGGAGACCTTCCGCGTGTTAGGCGGATGTGATAACCAACTACACCACGGAAACCCGTTGGAAGTGACGCCTCTTAAAATTCATCCACGTATCTGACTAAGTCTTCAGTATAGGTACGGACGTAGGAAAGCCTGCTGCTTGTTCTTCAGCACTGCATTCGTTAAGTTATCCTGCACTTGTATGATCGGTTTGTAAGGGAAGCAAAATACTGTAACACCTGTGCGCAGACGAGCTGTCCATTCTCGGAATTGGGCTTCAAATAACTGCTTGACGAACGCATTCTGCGAAAATCAAATGAGCGATTTACAAGTTGAATACTGTATTACAACATATTTAACCTCTGATACAGTATATGGGATGATTTATCATGGACTGATAACGTATATATGCACTCGCAATCTCTGCGCCAGTTGTTGTCAAGTCTTTTTCTGAACGAAGGAGAAATTATTGTGATTTTCAGGGAGTAAAATTATCAGTGTAAATATTTTTACCAGGATACTGTAAAGTATTATTTGTAGATGATGGAAAAATTTTTGAATGTGCTGTACGTGAATTATTAGAGGATATGTTCGAAATTGAATGTATTGCCTTGTGACTTGTACGAAGTCCTGTCTTCAAAAGCGAATTGAATCACCCATTACTATTCAGTTAAGATTCAGTGAGATAGTAATACTCAGTAGGAATATTAATACAGTACCTCACTTTGTTCAAGACATAGGAATTAGGAAATTTCAAAATTATTTTCAATTTTTCTAGAAATTTCGAAGTGTTGATGTCTTGATATCAGGGCAGATCTGTTTCCTAGTTTAAAGTGTCCCTCAGTCAAATTGCCCATATTTTAAGGAATATATTTTGGTCGCATTGCACTCCTTATAAAATTTACAGCAAGCATTTTCAGACCTAGTATCTCTAACTAAAAAAATTATCCAAGTATAATTTTTCCATTGATCCTTCAAATTTGGCTTGGAGAGGCAGTCTGGCAGTATTTCATGTGCACTGGAAGATTTTTTATGCTGAAAATTCTGCACAATGGAATCCGGCATGGCACAAGCAATGAGAACTTCCTTAACCCATGTGGAGTGGAGGGTTCCTGATGGCCATCCTAAAGCAAAGTTGGGATTTTTTCAGGGGGTAGTCCATTTTAGGTTGACCAATGATCACTGAAATGTTGACGGGTTCGGAAGGCTGAAGTCAGGAAAAATCTGGGAAGGGTGAAACCTTATGTTTAAAAAAAATCTCCAATGTTCATCCTGTGCAAGGAATTCCTAAAAAAAAATGCTACCCATACTGAGGAATATTTTAATGTTTGAGGCCATTTTTTCTGCAGAATTACAAAAAATATTGGGACTTTTCCTGACTTAGGCCATGGTACAAAAATGCACATTTCAAGTGCTCATGGGCACAACATTTTGCAGAAATATCCAAAGTTTTCCGCACAGGGGTTAATGATCAGTGTATGATGCCAGACGTACGTATATATGTAAGTCCCGTATTTAATTATATATAAATTTACACTTATAAGAGAGACAGAGAGAAAGTCTGAAACTGCTTCTGCTGTTCGGGCTGGTTCACTCGAAGTACTAGTTCGCCTAGAAGGTGCACACCAACGATGCCATGAATGAAGCGGATTACCGCTACCCGGGCAACTATGGCGTCGAAAAGTTCCTCGAGCTCTTCTCCGGTAAGCACTATACTATATGCTATATACTTTACATATATTTTTTTCCTGATATCCGATATCCGGATTATGCACGCACTCTATATAGCGAATGTATGCAAATGCCTAGACGAGTTCCCCGGAAATTCGTTTTCCGGTCGTCGTATCTGCTGCTGCCGCAGTGCTTTTTAAAAAATAAATCAGGGATTTCCCGAGTATAATATCCAACAGGGCGAGACTCCTTTGGAAGATTTCGGAATTGCAAAAACGGGTGACTCGGAAATGACAGGTGCTGCTTTATGTATATAGTACATGGCTGCATAAATATACGGTGTGCACATGCATTTAGGCAATGTAACCCTTCGTTCCTGAATGTACAGTATTACAATTACGATTTGGATTCAGAGGGAATCCAAAAATACACTGACCTGCAGACATGTTGACTTAGATCACATTTGGCTTGATATTTTGCATGATATGAGTCAAAGGAAATGGTTTTCTGGTCAACTTATTAATCCTTCCATGGCAAAGTCAGGATATGTTTGCAAAATTTTGAGCCCAAGAGAACTTGAATAAAAAAAAGGCATCAATAACTGATGATCAAGCCTGCCTGGGCTGAGGAAACAGGCAGGCCTAGCAGAAAAAATGGAACATAACTATCTGAGTGGGGAAATTGGTGAACACTGGGGATATGTTTGTAATTCTACAGTGACCCTGCTGTGCACCTGAAGTGTACCAACGTTCTTCTGTTGCACATGCATATCCCTAATGTGCACCAATTGTGTGTTCACACTAGGATTACTCAGGGTCACATTTATAAACAAATAAGTTACACCAAGGTTACAGTTGGTGCATTTGTGTGATACTCCTGTTTTGTCACATTTGTGTACCAAATGTAGCCCACAAATGGTAGCAAAATTTTGTCTACGAAGGTGCATGCTTGTAACCCCAGAACATCCCATATGCACAAGTTGTGATCCTGGTGTGCTGGACCTACTGTGGTGTCACTGTAAAAATAGCTCCCCACTTGCTGCTAAATATGTAGCTGTTACACCCAGCGCTCTTGGGCATTGAAAATTATTTGGTGGGCTATGAGGCCTTGTTGAGAAAAACCCCATTATACAGGTGGTACCTCACAATTCGACTCTAATCTGGGGCTGGACTAGGGTCAAGTTGCAAAGCAATCAAATTGCAAAACAATTTCAAATGGCATGATTTCTACATGGCATTTGACATTTCATATCTCTCCAGAGGTTGAATTGTGTGGCACAGAGGTAAAATTGAGAGTCAACCTCTCAGCAAATTGGACCACTGAATTTGGGAATATGGTCAAATTGTAAGGTATCACCTGTATATATATTCTTTTTGGCAGCTGTCAAAAAATGTTTGCTGAAAATTTAAAAAAAAAAAAATTGCTGGGTGGCATGTTTATTGTATTGCTAGCTTAGAGTTAGCTTTGATGATTTCAATGCCAGTGGTATTAGTGAAAACTTTCATTGCAGAAGTCAGAAAATATTGGAATTTGACCAGGGTACAAAGTGGTATTTTTGCCTAAAATTTGTTTTAACATTGTGAAGTTTGCACAGCACTGTATCACCTTGAAAGAATACAGTAATAAAATTTTACCAACTTCTGAATTCTTCTTCATCTTATACCACGCCTCATTGAAAATCCTGTGCTCCTTGGTGTTGCTGATGATTCTCCTGATCACTATAATTTCTTTTGAAAAATATCACATGAGTACCTCCTTGTGCAGCTTATCTTCTAGTACTGTAATAAATACCAGCCGAGGGAAACCGTACTTGACGAAAAATCACAAGGGTTATTCAGGAAATGTGATCTGATGGCCCGTAATTTGCGGTTGAGCCTGATGAAATTTCACTGGTTTTTACGCGATTACTTGCATGGATAGGATTTCTGTCAAACTGATTCAGAATATCGTGAAGAATTTTCTGATTTTGAATTATTGCAGCATTATTGTACAATCAGCGAATGCAAATTGTGCTCCTGCGAATATATTCGTATTTCACCATTTTTAATTCTAAATTCTGATAAGACATTCACGTGAAGGCTTTCTCATTTCCTGATCCAGAAAATACATTCTTGACTTGTTGGGTTCACTATATATGTCGTCTGCATTGAAACCACAAATTCTTGTAGCTCACGAAGTGTGTGAAAAATTTTCTACTGAGATTGGGTTCATTAAAAGAGACCCCGACATTTAGAAATTTAAAAAATGTTATCCAAAAATTCAGAGTCTAACGTAGGCAAAAATCGTGGAAAAATATTTTGCGTGCATTGAAAATTTGTAGAAAACAATGCATTAGAATCCAATTCTCTAAATGTAAAAGATACATAATTTATAATTCAAAGTTTCGATAATTTTTTCCTGAACCGCACTGATTTTAATTTTCAAATTCTGTGCATCGAAAACTTTTTGTAAAATCTTTGAGCATGTATCCCAAAGGCTAAAAAAAATTGAAGCCGTGGGATGGAATATCATGTGCTTCTTATTTTTTTCCTTAGTATTTTTAACACTATTCTTTTCGTGGTGAGCAGGTAATCCGCTTTGCTGAGGATTTGTTCATGAAAAGTTGCGTCGGCGTCATAATTTCCGGTGCTCCTTCTTTGTGGAAAGCAAAGAAAATCCATTATTCCATTTTTCCGAGGAGGATACAGTATGAGAATTCAGAAAATTGAAAATTAACAACTTATCATGATATCTGTAAGCTCTCTCATCTGTGTGCAGGATAAACTTACCAAAAGCTAAATGGAATACTGAATTCGAGGAGTTTAAAGTTTGGCAACTCGTTCCCGACTTCATCGTGAATGTTTAAATATTCTCAAAGGGCGCAGGGAAACTTTCAATAAACAGCACGAACTGAATATCGTACATTAGGCAACTCCAGGTCATATTTCTGCTTTTTTTTTCTCTCAAAATAACGAAGAAAACATTTGCAAAAGGACTCTGAGCTGTTTTTACTCGGAGGCGAAGAACCAGTTTTCTCTGGAATAACTGGCAATAATGCGGATTCGTGAACGCATCTTTTTCCGCGGTTTTCTTCGCGCTGACTCAAGTGTGCGAAACTAATTGCATAGTTTTTTTGTTCTTTTTAAATATTAATTATCGTGATGTTTTCTTTATATATTTGTCTCCAGAGGAAGATTACGACTCGTTCTGTTTGGCCTACATGTTCACCTACCGGGATTTCGAAGGCGGGACGCTCGGTTTGGCCTGGACCGGTGACCTGAAGAACGCGGGCGGCGTTTGCGAACGCAACGGGGTGAGACATCTAGTTTTTTTCATATTTCATAATTGCATTTAATCCTTCATTAAATTGAAGAAAAAAATGATCCGAATGACACACACAAATCGTTCTGTAAAAAAATAAGCACGTGATTCGAAACTCGGGTCGTTTGTCGTCGTTTCACGAGTGGAGAGCATGTGTCTCTGGCTTTTTATCAGACTTTTTATAACTTTTTAATAGTGTGTCATTTTTTTAAAGAACTTACTGGAACCTTAAAATTTTTTAAAGTGCGTACACAGATATTAAGGCTTTTACGTCAACTTTATATTTTTCTAGTCAAATTTCGAGGGACCAGCCGAGCCATTTGAGTTAGAGAAAAAATAGTTTTAGTGGGGAAAAAATGCACAATTTCATTTGCAATATTCTGGACATTCAAAAGCTTTTCAAATGAGATTTGACAGGATGCGGAACTTGAAGGCAGGGGTTTATTTGCCTAATTAATCTTTCACTTTCTTCAAAACACATCAATTTTACTTTTTTTTTCTCTCTCCTGCAATTCTGCAAATATTTCCTGGCTCCGCTGCTGAAAGGTTAAAAGCATGTGTTGCTCTCAATTAACTTTGAAATTTCCAAACACAATATGCTGCTCATGTTTGTTGCAAAATGCCTCGCTTTTTGGCTGACGAAAACAAAAACCGATAATTCTGAAGTTTCCAGTCTGTGATCTTGAAAGAAATCAAGTCATTTTTTAAAATCGATTTTCAAAAACAACAGTTGCAATCGCGAGAATAAGAAATAAAAAATTCGCCACGATTTTCGATGGCCACTGAGCCGTATATGGAATGTCTGCATCAAGTGGCTAATGAAGCGTTGAGAATTCACTTTGGACGGCTGAAAATTAATGCTTTGCGTGTGTAAAAAGCAGACGCTAATGTCTACGAAT
>CAJPEX010002012.1:0-10925 GCA_905338405.1 Notodromas monacha
AAATTAGGAGTTTGAACCAGGAAAAAAACCCTCGTTCCAACGCTAAATTATCCACACAAAAAATTGGTCAAGTAGAATCAAGTATGATGTTCACCAAGACATCTTCAACTTTCAAAAATTGTATCCCCACCTATGACAAACACACTTCTTTTCTTCCCCTCCATTTTCAGAAAAAGCAAAGTACACTTGGTACTTGAGTAAATACAGTATATATGGCAATATAGTGAAATCTCATTGCAACAAATCTTGTTATAACAAATAATTATCAGCAGCAATGAAGTTTTTTTTTTAGCTCCTGTTCAATGACAATAATCTTATTGACATTTCTTACAATGCATTTGGTATTGCTGCATAATAAAGGGGTTTCCCTTTGGTCCCAACAGCTTCATTCTAAAGAGATGTCACAGTCCTGTATATACAACAATAAAGATGGACTTTGGTCTACCAGAAAATTCAAGGAATCAAAGGAACAGAAAAATTTGTTGATAGAAATAATTGTGTTATAGAGAACCTTTGTAACATGGGAAGGAAACCTGGTGGGACCACAAAAAACTTCTTATAAAGGTAGACTCACTCAACAACAATTTGGTCCACGATGATTTTCTGAGCACCCTATATTTGACATACTATGGACAGGTGGACTCTCTCCACAGCAATATTGTCTAAAATTAATTTTATCCAGCACAATTAATTTTTTTGTGGTTCCACAGGGTCCTCTTCTCATATTATAATCATTTTCTACAACAAAATTCTCTGTCTAACAAATGTTTTTCTGGTCCCTTGAATTTTGTTGTAGTGATGAGAGAACACAACAATCTTGTCTAAAATGAATTTATCTGCATAAGAAATTGTTGTGTGGTCCCAAGAGTCCTCTTCCCATATTATAATCATTGTCTACAACAAAATTCTCTGTCCAACACATGTTTTTCTGGTCCCTTGAATTTTGTTGTACTGAGAGAGTACACAACAATCTTGTCTAAAATGAATTTATCCTGCACAATTAATTGTTTTGTGGTCCCACTGGGTCTTCTTCCCATATTAGAAGCATTGTCTACAACAAAATTCTCTGTTCAACACATGTTTTTCTGGTCCCTTGAATTTTTTTTTAGTGAGAGAGTACACATCAATCTTGTATAAAATAAATGTATCTGCATTAAAAAATTGTGTGTGGTCCAATGGGGTCCTCTTCCCATATTATAGGCATTGTCTACAACAAAATTCTCTTTTTTTTTAAATTTCTGGTCCCTTGAATTTTTTTTTCAGTGAGAGAGTCCACAAAAATCTGGTCTAAAATGAATTTCTCTCCATACTGTATTTTTGTGTGGTCCCACGGGGTCCTCTTCCTATATTATCAATCCAACAAAATTCATCAGACCAGAAACAAATTTGTTGTACAGAGATTTGTGTTGTAGTGAGATTGAGTCCACCTGTACACCATAACAACACTGGCTCTTCATACTAAACCTTCCCAGCAGTCAGTGGGCCTCCACCACCACCACCACCACCTTCCAGAAGCGTGTAAAAAAAAAATCTTTCCACAACCCCCTGCCAAGATATTAAAACTTCATAAAGAAACCTTTCCCTCCAGCACGGGACCCATGAGGGGGACCCGTCACAGCACTCCTTTTTTTTCGTTCTTGGCCTGTCCCACTGGGCTTCCCGCTGTCGGGGAAAATACGGCGCGAGTGCAGTTCCTTGTAAGCCCTGTGGAGCATGCACAAATGCGTTCCACGCACACGCGACACCACCACCACCACCACCACCAGCACCAGTGGAGAGACAGAGAGAGAGAGACACACGCAGAGAGTAGGCACGGGTTAGGAGCAGGAAGCGCGAATGCAATGAAGGAACAATATAAGTATTAGAAGGGGAGGAGGGCGGAGGGAAAAAAAGTGGGCGCGAAAGAGAAAAAGAGTGGGAATATATTTATACATACTATATATATATATATTATATTTAGAGACCAAGGGAAAAAAAGAATTAACGCCCTGAAAGGGCGCAGACCAACCCCGCGTCACCCGCTGCGGGACAAGGCAACAATACAAAACCCAGGCCCTTTAAACAATACAGGGTCGCCCCAGAAAATATATATCCTGTACTTTAAAAGAATCATGTAACCCTGTCCAAGAAAAATAAAATAAATAACTTAATAGTAATTTGGCCACAATTTGTAATTAGTGAAACACTTATACATACAGTGACACATGGTGGATGATAAAAGAAGCAATCACACCATCCAACCTGAATAACATGTATGGGTCCAGAAATAACACAGGTAAGGGATATCAGGGTTAAAATTGATTTCTAGTCATGGACAAGGCAACAATACAAAACCCAGGTCCTTTGAAAATTACAGGGTCTCCTCAGAAGAAATCTGTACATACTGTACATAATGTACAAGAATCAATAAATCCCTTGAGGAAAAAATAAGGCAAACATAACAGCAATTTAGCCACAATTTGTTATTACTGAAACACTTATATATACAGTGACACCTGGTGGATGATGAAAGAAGCAATCACACCACCCAGCCTGATAAACATGTGTTGGTCCAGAAATAACTCAGGTAAGAAATATCAGGGTTAAAACTTGATTTATAGTCATGGACAAGGCAGCAATACAAAACCCAGGTCCTTGAAACATTATAGGATCTCCTCAGAAAATATCTTTACATACTGTACAGTGTACAAGAATCAATAAATCCCTTGAGGAAAAAATAAGGCAAACATAACAGCAATTTAGCAACAATTTTTAATTAGTGAAACACTTATACATACAGTGACTCCTGGTGGATGATAAAAGAAGCAATCACACCATCCAACCTGAATAACATGTATTGGTCCAGAAATACCACAGGTAAGAAATATCAGGGTTAAAACTTCATTTATATTTATACACAAAGCAAAAATACAAAACCCAGGTACATTGAACATTACAGGGTCTCCTCAGAAAAAATCTATACACACTGTACACAGTGTAAAAGAATCAATGAATTCTTTGAGGAAAACATGAGGCAAACATTCAGTGACAGAAATTTATCCCCAGTTTTTTATTTGTGGAAACTTATACATACAGTGACACCTGGTGGATGTTAAAAGAAGCAATCACATCATCCATCCTTATTAACTTTTACTGGCCCAGAACTAACACAGGCAAGAGATATCACTTACACTTTTCATTTCCTGATCTTTCTTTAAAATGCATTCCAGACTATGAAGAACTACCATTTTTGAAATTAACTTTCCCTAGTATGTGTTTTCACTATACTTTTTCTTTTTTTTTTCTTTCAATGTGCAACATAATCTTCCATCAATGCAAGCCCTTCTATCCATGCAGTCTAAGATCTATGAGCCTTTCCTTGTGAAAAATGCAGATGAATGTATGAGATTTTAGTTTCAAGAGATAAATTTTTCCATGAAGCACCACTGTAATGTGAAGTACATCTATGAACAAACATGGCCTCTTGAACTTTCATTGACTTGAAGTGTTGTCTAGCAATGCACTCATGATGGATTAGAAGGATTTAGCTCTAGACTTCATCATAGGTGCCACCAGCCTCCAATGGTGGTTCACAACATACAGTATTTCCATTTTCCAAAGTAAAACAGAAGAACAAACACATAACACAGGAAAAAATAATTTATATTTTGACCAACCCTTTTGTCTACAGTCCCTCTGCACGCAGGGGGGGGGGGGTGCAGAGGCAGGAACCTAATTGCTCCTGCCACTGAAAAAAAAAGAAACCCAGAGAAAAATGGCGAACAGGGAGACACTTTCCCAGAACGCCTCCCATAACATTTGGGTCAAGTGTCCACCCAACATTATTCTCCCTTCCTCTTTTATGGATCACCCTGGGACTTTTTTCCCCCCTCACAAAAGCAACAAAAATATGACACCCCAGAGAGATGAGGGTAGGAGCAGCAATGCCATGGCTAAGCAAAAAAGGAAAAAATTGTTGCTCAATTTCATTTTTTATGATGGCATGTATTATATTCACATTCTCAGTCACTTATTATAGTGCAATCATATTCATAGTTGAGGTAATATGGGAGACTCCCATCAACAAAATATTTGTGTGAATAAAAAATCATGTTTTGAATAATGGTGACATGATACATTATTTGTACAAAATTTACATCGCCCAAGTCATAGAAATTAAAATTTCAATAAGTTGGGAAACCATGGGGACAGATTTCACAACTTTCAAAATTTTCAAACAACAAAATACAGTATGCTACAAAATGTATTCCAGCAGTGCAGATAAAAACACATGTTTTCATGGAAGGGATTTCTTTTCATAAAAATACAAAAAATAATAATAATTGCCTGAATTATGCCATCAAGCGTTTTAAAGTGTTCTTGGTCTTTAAACATGACCTGGCCACAATTTAAACTCCTCAACTATCTTCATGTTGGAACTGAAAGAGACAAAAGGGTTGCTTTTCTCATCTTCAATGTTCACCTTGTCTGCAACAACAAAAAAGTTCCAGAATACCATGCATCTGTTTTCAAGAAAATTAGTAATTTCCTGGCCAATGAAATGAAGTGTCATGGGGAAGTTTTTGTAGTACATTCCAACCTGGAAAACATGAACCTCCCTAAGTCACATACCTCCCCATGCCAAGCTTTATTCAAGTATCTCTCTGAATTTCCTTCAATTCAATGAATTAAAAACCTATCAATCTCAAAAACTCAAACCTATGTACACACATTTTCTGGAGGCTGTTTTGCTATTATTTTAATGACACAGGAAAGAGAATAGCAATAAAAATGATAATGCATCTGTTTTGAAATGGGGTAAGAGATTCATTGGGCATATGAACCCTTGCCTCAAATTTCAGCATCCTTTCAACTCATTCAATCTAAAGTTTTAAACAAAAATCACACATCAGATTTTCTGAGATAATTTACATTTACTGTATATCCAGCTAAAATACTTAGTTTCCCTAATTCAATACAGTATTTGTTTCTGGTCCATTGATGTTTGACTTATGCACAGTTCTGACCGCACACATGTATCTAATCTTTTTAGCTGTGCAGGGGGATTTTGGGGGGGGGGCGGGGCATTTAGTGAGCCTTTGCAGACTTTTAGAATTGATCCACTGCAAGTCCAATAAGCCACCAACCACCGAGTTGGCTGGTCAGAGTACATAAATCTGGAAAGCAGAGGCAGAGAGTACTACAGTATATGCAAGTTCCACATGCTTTCAAGGACACCACACAGAACCAGGCCCTCATCCCCTGAGGTGGAAGAAGAAGACACATCAGCAGCAGCCGCCTGCCAGCAACACGCCCCTGTGGACAATAAAGGGCACAAGCAGAAAAAAGGGTGGGCCAGAGAATCTGAAAAGAGGAGGAGGAGGAAGGAGGCGAAGAAGAAGAAGATAAGGACACACATACACAGGCATACACACTCACACAGGCAGAGTTTTTCTCCTCCACCGGTGGACCAGCAGATGATGTGAAACACACGTACAGTACGTACATACGCACGCAGTTGTACTGTACCCTCTCTCTCTCGCGCGCTCTCTCTCTCTCCTGCACACAGCAGCATTCTTTACCCTCTCTTGTTACTTGTCCTTTTTCTTTTCGTCTCTCCTTCCGCATCTTTTCGACTGCTGGTTGCTGGTTATCTTTATTTCCCTCTCTCTCTCTCTCTCTTGTCGCTCTCGCGCGCGCTTTCCTCCTTCTTCTTTCTTTTTTCGTTGTAGATTTAAATCGTCTCCCTTTTCCTCTCGCACACACACACTCACTCACTCACCCACTGGAGTCGACCCACCAACCAACCACCCACCCACCCGTATTTGCACTCGCCGACTTCCCCCGGGATCTTTCTTTCCTTCTCTTTTCATCTCTCTCTAGCTCTCACACGCATAAAGATACACACACCCACCTCCACCCACGTTCCGCCGCGCGGCGTCCCACACCCAGCTTGTACATGCGTCTGTGCGTGGGTGTGGCGCCTGGCACCAGGAAGCCACACTTCCCTGCATGCCATGCCAGGCGGGGCGGGCGGGCTCATGGATTTCTCTTCTCCCTCCACACACACACACACACACACAGACCTTGTTTTTTCGTGTTTTTGATAAACCTTTCATGTGGCCAGGCGGGTGTGGATGAGTGGGTGGGTGGTTGGTGAGTCCCAATGACCATAGGGACAAAACGCCGCCATTGGGGGGTTTTTATTTGTGGAAATGTGATTCTGAGGACTTAAGCATGTTGGTTTTTCGGTCTGATGGATGGTGCTACCAACAGCTGTTGCCAGGTTTTACCTCAAATACAGGGATAATATGTACAGATGAACCTCTTCAAGTTCAAGCTTCAAGGGATTGGGGAAAAACAATTTTACTCAAGGTTTTTGAGTCAGAGAAATGAGCATTTGTGTTTGATGAAATAAGGAAGAATTACAGGAGATTTTAATTGAAGATATTCTAGGCCTTAAATGGCATCTGAAGTTGGTTGACAGGGTGCTGCACTTTGAGGCAAGGGTTCATGTGCCCAATTAGTTTTGCACTTGCTTTCAAATCACATAAAGTTACATTTTTATTACTCTTTTGTGCTGAAGAAAGGTTTCCAGAAACTTTGAATTATGGAGGTCTTGAGGGGGAATGCCTGAGAGTTAGGTTTTTATGCAATGCATTGTTTTTAAGGAAATTCATGGGTATTTTCCAAAAATTTGACATAAGCAGGTATAATACACTATCCTGGTTCAACTGTTTTTAGGTTCTGCAATATTAATAGAAAATCTTTGGGTCCAACACGTCCACACAGGTGAAACCATGATCCATTTAGTTATGTATCTGTTTACTGTAAAAAATCAACAGATGCAATCCTGAAATAGCAAAATAAATTTGCACTCATCAGATGAAATACTTGAAATGTTTGAGACAACCCACTTTCCTAAAGGGACTTAAATGTTCTACCAAACACAGGAAATCCAGCAAATGTTCATCCATAAAGGCAATCATAAAATGTATCCCTTCAAAAAATGCATTAAAACCCTCCCAAAATTGAAGTCTTTATCTCTCAAACCTCTGTAAGTCAAATATTCTGCAGCCTTCTGGCTATTTTTTTCTTGCTACAGGGAAGAGGAAAGCAATAAAACAAGCAACTTAATGTGTTTTAAAAGGAAGTGACAGACTACTTTGGCCAATGAACCCTTGCCTTGAAGTTCAGCAAGTGGTAAACTCATTAAAGAAGTAATTTATAAGGCCCAGAATATCACCATTTACAATTTCCAGCAATTATTTTATGTTGCCTGAAAAAATGCTTGTATCCTTAACTGGAAAACTCCCTAAATCAAAACCTCCTCAAGTCAAAACCTCCACAAATTTTTCACAATTTGTTTGCTGCTCCCTTGAAATTTGACTTGGGGAGGTTCAACTGCATACATGATACAGTACTGATCACATTTGATGCTCTTTCATGGTTTTAAAAAACAATAGAATGCATCTTAGAATGCACATAATACAGCATGAGATGAAAAAGGAAATTAAATGAATAAGTCATTCTTATTTCAAAATAACCATCAAACATCCACATAATTTAAAATTAATATTTCATCCAACCAAGTCAAATATTCTGCAGCCTTCTGGCTATTTTTTTCTTGCTACAGGGAAGAGGAAAGCAATAAAACAAGCAACTTAATGTGTTTTAAAAGGAAGTGACAGACTACTTTGGCCAATGAACCCTTGCCTTTAAGTTCAGCATGTGGTAAACTCATTAAAGACAAAATTTCTGAGGCCCAGTATATTACCATTTACAATTTCCTGAAATTAATTTATGTTGCCTGAAAAAATGCTTGTATCCTTGACTGGAAAACTCCCTAAATCAAAACCTCCTCAAGTCAAAACCTCCAAAAATTTTTCTAAATTTGTTTGCTGCTCCCTTGAAATATGACTTAGGGAGGTTCAACTGCATACATAATACAGTACTGATCACATTTGATTCTCTTTCATGGTTTTAAAAAACAAGAGAATGCATCTTAGAATGCACATAATACAGCATGAGATGAAAAAGGAAATTAAATGAATAAGTCATTCTTATTTCAAAATAACCATCAAACATCCACATAATTTAAAATTAATATTTCATCCAACCAAGAGAAACCTCAGTGAAAAAAAAATCCATTTGCTTTCAGCGATATTCTGGCGCACCACACTTTTGCGCTCCGCCCGACCAACAGATATGACACTTCCTCGCGAAAATAAAATAAAAAAGTGTGCAGCTGAAGGGGAAGGAAAAGGGACACACACACACACACCATAGTAATAATGATAATTCACAAAAAAAGCAGCCTCTTTCCTTCCACTTCCGCTGTTTTTCCGCAGCGGAAACCAGAGACCAAACACTGCCCATCGCCAACATCATCCATCCACCCTTCAAAGAGTCGAATCTACACAACATGACAGACACAAGGAAAGCTGCTTCCTGGTACGTTAACGTACTTTAAATCGTATACAGTACTCAGAAATAAAACCGATTTTCCTATTTCAAGACATATCTCAAATTACTGATAGTGTCTATTGATATCCAAAAAAGTGACTGGCCAAAGTAAAAAGTTCCACTGGAGTTTCAAAATATCAATAGATAAAAGTTTTTGTCAACCAAATTCAATTTTTCCATGGACTTCAATTGTGGAGAAATTGATAGGTTCCCTTCACACAAATGACTGTTGGCATTGTCAAACTACAGATGATATTTTAGCTGATTGAGCAGCCTTGCTTCACTTGTCAAATTATTTCCACAGAAGCAGAACTCCATCTTTTGTGAAAAAATTTGTTTCTAAGTCATCAGAACTTTGACCATTGACAAATCAATAATAGCATTTGAAAAATACAATGTTATTGTACTTATGCAGTACAATATTTATACATTTCAATGCATCTCTTTATAATGATTAATCAATTACAGATGCAACAAAATTTTGGTTTTTTTGGTCCATGTTCAATAGCCACAATGTTACTTTAGTTCCTTTCCAAAAAATGTTGCTTTATAACAGAACTATTTGACTGCTCCATATGACTTCATTGTAATGAAATTTCACTGCATAGGAGGCAGACATTTTAATTTCAATGCAACAAATGAACTCTTTGCAATCATCTTTTACTCTTTATTCTATTTTTTCAACAAAATGTTTGCCTGTAAACAAAAGGATCTCAGCTGGAAAAAAATGTGCTGACCAAATTTCGGTTTGCTGACAAGAAATTTTTGTCTGAGGGCAAAATTTTGTCAACTGGGGGGTTTAAAAACCAGGAGCCTGCTGTCCATTAAAATACTGCACAATATTTTTCAATGATCCATAATTCTCCCTCACTGGGAGATTTTCCTCCAATATGACAGAGTATTTGGTGATTTTTCTTTCATCACCGGTAACAGAGAAACTCGCCTCCGTAGACCGAAATCCCATCAAAACCCCCAACATATATTAAAAAACGATGAATAAAAGTCAGATCTGATCTCAATTTTTTCTGGCCGGGAAAAATGCGTGAAAAAATCAGCCGTCAATTATTTACCAATCACCAGAAATTTATTGATATAGGCGGAGAGGTGGGGGAAGGGTTCAAGAAATAAACCATTCCGGCACAGATTCCATCAACAGGTCCACGTTATGGTCGTAAATCTCCCCAGAATCTAGTTATCCCAAAAACCAGAACCGTATCCCGTGCCCCCCAGGGTTATAAAAATTCATACCGAAAAAACGTTATCCACCTCGAAGCCAGAGCCTCATTTGGACACCGGGTCGGTAATTATCGTTTACGGCCCAATCGTCATCTAAACCCGGCACGACGTAAATCACTCCCTTTTCACCTTTTTTTTTTTAAACCCATTTTTGAAAATGAGGGGTGGGAGAAACTCGTAAAATCGTTCAACCCGCCCACCGTCCAGGAATAGATATCAAGCATGGAGTCCGGAGATATCAGAAGCCCCCGTTGACGCGAGTAAATCATAATAAGACGCGCGAGATCCACGGAAATGAATTGGTGTACGTGGACCTTGACTTCCCGGGACCGGGTTTTCGAGGCATCATCCACAGTTGGCGGTTGATTGATTCCACTGACAGGCACTGATTGATTGATTCTGGTTATGAACCCTTTTTTATCCTACCCACGAATACTAAACGAACGGCGCGGAAGTGAAACAGTAGGCGCGGGCAACCTCCGTTCGAACATCAGGAAGAACTATATACCGGACAAGTGAGTTTCGCGGCACTATTCAAGAGCAGATGAATTCGATTCACGTCAAGAATTATTGATTCGAGGATTTATTCCCTGAAAAAAAAAACTATTTTGATTTCCTCAACTTTGGATTTTGGCACAAGACGACGCCAGTTTCAAAAAAGCCTTAGATAGGTGAACAATTGAATGTGGAAGCCAAGTGATAAAAGTGGACTAATATACTCAACCTTAAAATCGTGTCGAACAGTTGAATATATTTACTGACCAGTTGTTTCTTTAAGAAGGCCGTTTCTCCTCAGGAAGTCAATTTTTCCAACAACTCGCGATAACCGTTTTAAGAGTTGACAGAAGCATAAATACTGCGTCAGTATTTCTAGCCGTAATTCGAAACGTTATGCAAATTTCCTGCTTGGGAGTGTTGAACATCAGTAACTAAAACCGTATCATGTCTGACTTCTTTCAAGTTCCTTGGATGAAACATTGCATCAAAAACCTCCGTAACACAAAAGGCTTTTTCCCACTATAACCTTGATAATTCGAACTTTCTGGAGGACTTCGATTGATTTTTTTGACACAGGTAAGCGAGAAGCAAAAAAATATAATTCATGTGTTTCGAAAGGATGTAAAAGATTAATTATAGGCAAATGCACCTTTGCCTTGAAGTTCAGCATTCCGTCAACTCATCATCTTAGAAAATTAAGCTCCAGAATATCACGACAATTTCCTGCCATTCTTCATGCTTTTACC
>CAJPEX010002012.1:11222-45399 GCA_905338405.1 Notodromas monacha
TAGTGTCTATTGATATCCAAAAAAGTGACTGGCCAAAGTAAAAAGTTCCACTGGAGTTTCAAAATATCAATAGATAAAAGTTTTTGTCAACCAAATTCAATTTTTCCATGGACTTCAATTGTGGAGAAATTGATAGGTTCCCTTCACACAAATGACTGTTGGCATTGTCAAACTACAGATGATATTTTAGCTGATTGAGCAACCTTGCTTCACTTGTCAAATTATTTCCACAGAAGCTATTGATTTATCTATCTTGAAATTTCCGAAAAAGTAGCAAAAGCAGAACTCCATCTTTTGTGAAAAAATGTGTTTCTAAGTTATCAGAACTTTGACCATTGACAAATCAATAATAGCATTTGAAAATTACAATGTTACTGTACTTATGCAGTGCAATAATGATACATTTCAATGCATCATGTTATAATGAATAATTGATCACAGATGCAACAAATTTTGGTTTTTTTTGTCCATGTTCAATAGCCACAATGTTACTTTAGTTCCTTTCCAAAAAATGTTGCTTTATAACAGAACTATTTGACTGCTCCCTATGACTTCATTGTAATGAAATTTCACTGCATAGGAGGCAGACATTTTAATTTCAATGCAACAATGAACTCTTTGCAATCATCTTTTACTCTTTGTTCTATTTTTTTCAACAAAATGTTTGTCTGTAAACAAAAGGATCTCAGCTGGAAAAAAAATTTGCTGAACAAATTTCGGGTTTTTGACTAGAAATTTTTGTCTGAGAGCAAAATTTTGTCAACTTGGGGATTTAACAACCTGGAGCCTACTGCCCATTGAAATACTGCACAGTATTTTTCAATGATCCATAATTCTCCCTCACTGGGAGATTTTCCTCCGATATGACAGAGTATTTGGTGATTTTTCTTTCATCACCGGTAACAGAGAAACTCGCCTCCGTAGACCGAAATCCCATCAAAACCCCCAACATACCATTGAAAAACGATGAATAAAAGTCAGATCTGATCTCAATTTTTTCTGGTCGGGAAAAATGCGTGAAAAAATCAGCCGTCAATTATTTACCAATCACCAGAAATTTATTGATACAGGGAGAGGTGGGGGAAGGGTTCAAGAAATAAACCATTCCGGCACAGATTCCATCAACAGGTCCACGTTATGGTCGTAAATCTCCCCAGAATCTAGTTATCCGAAAAACCAGAACCGTATCCCGTGCCCCCCAGGGTTATAAAAATTCATACCGAAAAAACGTTATCCACCTCGAAGCCAGAGCCTCATTTGGACACCGGGTCGGTAATTATCGTTTACGGCCCAATCGTAGGGCCAGAACGAAGAAGTGTAGAATAGAAAATGTATGTTCTAAAATGAAATTTTCTTTTAGCTACATACGGCTTTTCTGACTTGGAGGTTTTCTCCAAGTCTATACATCAGTGTTCCCCAACCCATGGTCCCCAGACTGGAACAAGTCCACAGACGTCTTTTGCACATCTAGGGGAAAGTTTCTTCAACATGATGAATTCATGGAAAGCACCAAAGCAGCTATCTTGACTGTTATCTTCATCTGAAACTTTGGAAAAACAACAATAATTTTAATTATTAGATGAAAATATAAGTTGGCTGTTCTCCTAATAACACTTCAGACAAATTTGCACCTCCTGAAATAAAATGATTAATTTTTCATTCTGAGAAACCTGTCTTCAAGCCTACCTTTCCAATTTTCAAGATATCCAACAAATAGATGCTCCACTGGTTCTTCATAAAAATTTGTAAACATCTGCCATAATAAGGTCCTTCAAATACAACTATTTTGAATCTGCAAAATGTTTTATGAAACTTTGCCAGTGTGCAGCAAATTATTCAGAAATGCTCTGGTCCACAAAAATTTGTATGGAGCTTTGCTGGTCTGTGCACCCAAAAAGGTTGGGTAACACTGGTCTACAAAAGGATTCTCTGGTCTATTATAATTTCCAACACATTTTTTCTGGCACCTCAAATTTTTTGATAGTGACCCCTTTGGAGTTGGGGTTAGAAAACGTTATGAGACAACAACAAAATTATGTAACAAAACATGCTGCTGAATGCTGAGCCACAGTAACATATACCAAAAGGTTACTGGTGGATATGAACATTAATGGCTTTTGACACCAGTAAATTCAGCCCATAAATTACTGCATTAAACAATATCACAATTTTCATGACAAAATTGGGTGATTAAACCTCTTTTCCCCTTTTTTGATGATGCACTCAAGAAATTGTTGTAGACAATGGAATTTTAGAGTGAGTCTACCTAATTTACAGAGTCCCTGGTTATGGAAAGACCATGCAACAAAATTTTGCCAAATCCAAATTTTGAAGGCAGAAAAAGTATCATGGAGAAAAAAATGTGTGCTGTAACATTATTTTAAACCCAAAATACTATACTTGCATTTTTACATGTTTTGGGCTAAAAACCCAGAATTTAAAAATCAGGAAAATCACAAGTACATTTTTTTGATGTCTTGAGGCAGCACAATTGACAAATTTAGAAAGTTCACAGCACAAATTCACCAGGATTCCTGAAATGTTATATATATAGACCTAAATAATGTGAATAACCCATAATTCAAAACTCAATTTTTTTCTAGTCCCATACAAGGATCATCAGTCCTATAGTTTCCCTGAACAGCTTTTCTGAAAACCTATCTGATAAGTGGATTTTATTTATAATCCATTCAAATTCAACAAAGAGACTTCATTGTACTACTCAATTTAACATTCCAAATCTTCTGCTAGAAACATTTTTTTTGTGTCAAACATTTCGAAACGTTATACCAGAGAACAACTCACAGACTTTTGATCCATATAATACTTAATTTGAAGTCTTTTTAATCCAAAACGTAATGTTTATAAACTGTATTTTTACGTTACACAGTAAAGGAATGTAAAGATTACTGTGCTTATATGCTGGGACCCATTGCATAGCTGGAAATAAGGAACAAAACATGATGAATGAACTATTTATTCAATTAAACTAACATTTCCCGAAACAAACCAATATTTCACACAACTTGAATAGCCTGACCAAACAAATATGACTGGAATAATCAAATTCAATTAGGATTGATTAATTCAAAGAAACTGTAACACTTTCTTTTGGAAGTACAGTTCTGATGTCCATCACAAATTATATCCAGTAAGAAACAGAGTGTTTGAATCCCAGAGTACATCAAACAAACTATAAAAGTACAGCACTGAAGTTTCTGAAATACATCTGCAATTTGTTGTATCCAAAATAAACTTTGAAAGTTGGGTGGTTTTGGAAAAAATGTATGATTGATTTTCTTGTAAGGAAAAATTTGATGATTTCTTCCACACAATTATATGCTGCAGTTTTAAAATGGTAACATATGAATTTCATTTTGAAATTTTCTCATTTTCCATGACATGGAAACACAGCATAAAACTTATTTGATTTCTGATACAAATCACCACTCCTTCAAGCTTTTGACAATTTATTCAATTTCTTGAAAGACAAATTAAAAACCCAGTTGGGTGAAGTGAGAATGATTTTAATTACATTCCATTTCCAATTTCCAAAATTTCATGCCCATATTCACTTTTCTCCTCCCTCATCAACTTCACTACTACCATTAAATTCCCTAAAAATCCACACTCTAAAGAATTAACAAAGCCTTAAAAATAAAATGCCCATCATCGAACTTCAAAGCGTGAAAATCATCAAAAAATAATACATTTTCTTCTTCTGCAGGCTTTGAATCTTTGCTTACAATCTTGAAGAGGTGTCCATCAATTTCAAGGAACAATGACCGGTCACCTCACCAGAATAAAATTAGCGTAATCAAAAAAACTTGGACCAAGTAAGTTCAGAAGATAGCAAAAATAGTACAGGGACTTTGACTATAGAGGAACAGTTGTTATCTGCAAATTCCAAAAGACAAACGTATAACAAATATATCTAATCAGTTTTAGGACCGGATATATTTGAAAAATGCCCCCTCTGATCCTGTTTTTTCAGTACTGATTATCCTGGTTGATGCAACATTACACAGAGTTGATATGATCAGTAGTTTTACCCCATGACCCCTTCTATCATCCCTATGGTTTTATTGGAGGATGCAAGCCTCAATAAAGAAGATTTGGAAGAAGTTTCAAGTAATGTAGTAAGCTCAACTTCAAACAGTGAGTTTAACTGTTCACAGTTAAATTCTGTGAGCACAGCAAGTACTACTGAAGACATTTTTGGCATAACATTTGCTTTGAAGGTCATATGGCAGAAATACCATGCATGAAGTCCATTTACAAAAATTTAAGTTCTGTGTTTTTCTCAAATAAGTATAAAACACTAACAAAAAAAACAGTACGAACTTTTACACGGTTTAAGTTTCTTTAGTTCCGTAAAAAAGGTTCCTATAGTAAATCAATATCGAAAGGGTACGAGTATTCTTTGATTTACGAAGACTAGTATAATAAACTGCATTCTCATTGTTATTTGGGTTACACATTAGAGAATTTTTTAAAATTTAAGCTTTTGTATGAGCATTGCCAATTCCTTCATGATGGGTATTTATATGAAACTAAAATGTACACAAAATCTTGAGAAACACTCCTGCATGCTCTTTCACTAGGCATGATGTAGTTTTAAAATTTTATACTGTATTGTCTTTTCTGCCCAGATGAATATTCTTGAATATATTATGCAAATGGTACATTTCAGCTTCAAATTATTTCTTAAGGCCTTCTTTCTCATAAATAGACTGACTGGCTTAAGAAATCTGTATAAAAAGCTTATTTTTCCTAAAATGAAAAACATCAACTGAGCCTCCCTCTCATACAACACTCAGGGGTGGTGTAAATGCCACACCTGCTGAGTGCCACAAAATATGCAAGGACTAAGTGAGGCACTAAATCTAAGTTCAACTTTATAGTTCCCTATTCCTATACAGGGTCTGGTACAGGGGAACCTCAATAAATGGAACCTTGCTAACTTGAATATCCCCCTATTAAGCTGAATTTTTTTCAGATCCCCTCTGAATCCCCTTAGAAACAATACAAAAAACCTCCCTAAGTTGAAGGCTTTTCCCCTCAAACCTTTGTGGGTCAAATTTTCTGTGGCCTGTTTGCCATTATTTTCTTGAAAAAAGAAAAAAGCAATGAAAACAGAAATGTATGTGTTGGGAAGGAAGTGGAAGACTTAATTGGGCAAATGAACCCCTGCCACCAAGTTCAGCAGCCTTTCAACTCATTTAAGAAGTCATTTGGGCTTTAGAATATCTTAAATTACATTTTTTCCAAGTTTTCCAGTAAAAAGGGCTTTGTATTGCAGTTCCAACCTATAAAATTCCAAACCTCCCTAAGTCAAAACCTGCCTAAGTCAAATATTTTTGCTGGTCCCTTGACATTTGTCTTAGAGAGGTTTGACTGTACTGTATATATTGTATATACAGTATATACAGTATACACAAACCAGAGTGGCCAGCAAGTGGACCTATTCAGAGTGATACTCTTATGCTAAGCAGATGCCTCAGTATAGTATTAATACAGGGGACTCTCTCTCACACACTCTCTCTCTCTCTGTCTCTCTACAATGATCTTGTCAGCATCAATTTTCTTTGTAAAACAAATAAATTAATTGGTCCTCTCCCCAAGTTACAGGGATTCTCTGCAACAAATTGTTGCATGGTCCCTTTAATACTGTTGTAGAGAGAGAGAGAGTCCACCCGCAAAAGAGGTAAGAAGACACCACCACATCAAGACCCAGCTCTGCTTCCTTTGAAAAAAAAATAATCATAAAAATAAAACATAAAGAAAGAGGACACTAGCAAAAAAAAAAGNAACTTCACTACTACCATTAAATTCCCTAAAAATCCACACTCTAAAGAATTAACAAAGCCTTAAAAATAAAATGCCCATCATCGAACTTCAAAGCGTGAAAATCATCAAAAAATAATACATTTTCTTCTTCTGCAGGCTTTGAATCTTTGCTTACAATCTTGAAGAGGTGTCCATCAATTTCAAGGAACAATGACCGGTCACCTCACCAGAATAAAATTAGCGTAATCAAAAAAACTTGGACCAAGTAAGTTCAGAAGATAGCAAAAATAGTACAGGGACTTTGACTATAGAGGAACAGTTGTTATCTGCAAATTCCAAAAGACAAACGTATAACAAATATATCTAATCAGTTTTAGGACCGGATATATTTGAAAAATGCCCCCTCTGATCCTGTTTTTTCAGTACTGATTATCCTGGTTGATGCAACATTACACAGAGTTGATATGATCAGTAGTTTTACCCCATGACCCCTTCTATCATCCCTATGGTTTTATTGGAGGATGCAAGCCTCAATAAAGAAGATTTGGAAGAAGTTTCAAGTAATGTAGTAAGCTCAACTTCAAACAGTGAGTTTAACTGTTCACAGTTAAATTCTGTGAGCACAGCAAGTACTACTGAAGACATTTTTGGCATAACATTTGCTTTGAAGGTCATATGGCAGAAATACCATGCATGAAGTCCATTTACAAAAATTTAAGTTCTGTGTTTTTCTCAAATAAGTATAAAACACTTTGTTTTTTTTGTCATGCTTGAAAATGTGCCAAATTCAAAGAAATCAAGGCATTTTTTCCAAGGATATCATTTAGTTATAGCTTTCCCATGCTCATAAGAAACTAAATGCTTCTGATCATATTATTTGAACATTCACATAGTTATTCGCATTACACATGTTTTCAAACAGAATTTTTAAAAATTGAAGCTTTTGTGAGAGCATTGTCCATTCCTTCATGATGGGTCTTTATATGAAACTAAAATGCACACAAAATCTTGAGAAACACTCCTGCATGCTCTTTCACAAGGCATGATGTAGTTTTAAAATTTTATACTGTATTGTCTTTTCTGCCTAGATGAATATTCTTAAATATATTATGCAAATGGTACATTTTAGCTTCAAATTATTTCTTGAGGCCCACTTTCTCATAAAAAAGACTGACTGGCTTGAGAAATCTGTATAAAAAGCTTATTTTTCCTAAAATGAAAAACATCAACTGAGCCTCCCTCTCATACAACAACACTCAGGGGTGGTGTAAATGCCACACCTGCTGAGTGCCACAAAATATGCAAGGACTAAGTGAGGCACTACACCCAAGTTCAACTTTATAGTTTCCTGGTCCTATACAGGGTCTACTCTGCCGGCTGCCCTTTATATACTGTGTATATATACTGTAAATATATATACAGGTGAACCTCAATAACTTTAACCTCCCTAACTTGAATACTGAATTAAGTTGAATTTTTTCAGATCCCCTCTGAATCCCCACAGAAACAATACATAAATACCTCCCTAAGTCAAAGGCTTTTCCCCCCAAACCTCTGTGAGTCAAATTTTCTGTGGCCTGTTGGCCACAGAATTAAAAAAAAATTATTTTCTTGAAAAAAAAAATGTATGTGTTTTAAAGGAAGTGGAAGACTTTATTGGGCAAATTAACCCCTGCCTCCAAGTTCTGCAGCCTTCAACTCATTTAGGAAGCCATTTAAGCTTTAGAATATCTTAAATTACATTTTTTCCAAGTTTTCCAGTAAAAAGGGCTTTGTATTGCAGTTCCAACCTATAAAATTCCAAACCTCCCTAAGTCAAAACCTGCCTAAGTCAAATATTTTTGCCGGTCCCTTGACATTTGTCTTAGAGAGGTTTGACTGTACTGTATATATTGTATATACAGTATATACAGTATACACAAACCAGAGTGGCCAGCAAGTGGACCTATACAGAGTGATACTCTTATGCTAAGCAGATGCCTCAGTATAGTATTAATACAGGAGGAATCTCTCTCACTCTCTCTCTCTCTCTCTGTCTCTCTACAATGATCTTGTCAGCATCAATTTTCTCTGTAAAACAAATAAATTAGTTGGTCCTCTCCCCATGTTATAGAGATGCTCTGCAGCAAATTGTTGCATGGTCCCTTTAATACTGTTGTAGAGAGAGAGAGAGTCCACCTGCACAAAAGAAGTAAGAAGACACCACCACATCAAGACCCATATCTGCTTCCTTTGAAAAAAATAATCATAAAAATAAAACACAAAGAAAGAGGACACTAGCAAAAAAAAAGGGGGGGGGGGGAGGAAGCAGGGGGCAGGTGACGAACCCAGGGCGCGGGCGGGTATACACTCCTCTCATCTCTTTTCTCTCTCTCGCAATTATTTCTTCCTCTTTTTCTCATATTTTTCTCTCCTCACTTCCGCCCCCGTCTCTCTCTCTCTCTCTCTCTTTATGTACATATTTTTATTTATTTATTTGCCCGGTCTCACACATTTTCTGTCTCTCTCTCTCTCTCTCCGGGGACAGGGCAGCAGGCGGAATTCCACCATCACGCAGCCACACCTGCGAGCTGGTGGTGGTGGTGGTGGTGTTGGGGGGAGAGAGAGAGAGAAGAGAGAGAGAGAGGGGGGGGGAGAGGGAGAGAGAGAGAAGACGGACTCCCGGCCTCATCCATAATCCAGGACCCACACCCACACACCCAGCAGTCATCCACCCACCGCAGCCTTGCCAGGAGGCTCATCAACCGCGCCCAGGCTTCTCCCCGCGGGTCCTCGAACTTGCTGCTGCTGATGCCCATAAGCCTCCCCCCATTATAAGCATGGCATGAATGAATGCAACACAAGGGGAGAGAGAGAAAGAGAGAAGAGGGAGTGATCCATCAGACCCTGACAGGCCGCGACGGCGCCGCCGCCAGGACATCAGCATGACCGCCACAGCGGACACGACGACACAGGACATGACGATGAGCAGGAAGAGGCAAAGTGCCACAACCATCACCACCACCAGCAGCAACACCAACAATAATTTTTATATTGGGACTCTGTATAGGAGGAGGTATATGGTTGATGAGGGTCACAAGAGAATATAAAAAAATGAGAGCCTCATGGTCTGAACAGTTGTTCTGAAGACCAACAACACAACATGTGAGCGGGAGGAAAAATTGAAAAATTACAGCAAGGCAAAATGGGCCTCAAACCGCTGGCTGCTGAATGATGCAGGATGCGGAACATGGAAGCAAGGGTAAATTTTCCCCGATAGGTCTCTCACTTCCTTTTGAAAAGCATCACGTTACATTTTCATTTCTGGTCTTCAGAAAAAAATACCAAAACCATCTCGAAGTTCCATTTACTGTATTTCACTGCATAAGGTTTGAGAGGACATTTCTTTTGAGGTGGGGAGGTATATTACGTGGTTCTCAACGTAGGCGGGGATAATTTGGGAAGGTTCAACTGTGTTGCATCGCATAGATTCTGTTCAACACACTATTAAAGCATTGGAAGTCACTTTATTCCACGCATTCAAGATTTAAAATTTTCAATTTAAATTAACCTCTTCAATAAGTCAAACTTCAAAACAACAGCACAAAAATTTGACTTCGGGAGGTTTCGAGTCGGGAAAGCATGCATTTGTGTTAGGGGAAAAAAATACGAATAACAGGAAAGTGCAATTGGTGATATTCTAGGTGCTGAACTTGGAAGCAAGGGTTTATTTGCCCACTTAGTCTTCCACTTCTTTCAAACCCGTCAAGTTACATTTTTATTGCTTTTCTCATATTTCCTGTGTCATCAGAATAATTGCCAAAAGGCCTCCGGAAAATTCGAGCTTTTGAGGTTTGAGGGGAAAACCTTCGAGTTCGGGAGGTTTTTATAATGCCTTTCTTTTGAGGGAATTCAGACAGAGACTAGAAAAAAATGGACTTAGACGGAGGTTCAAGTTATCGAGGTTTAACTGCAATTCTAAAATAGGATGAAGAGCATTATTTCTCAAAAATGTTCTTCTTTCGAAGCTTGACTCAAATTTTTATCCGTATCTCGGGAATAGTGAGGCTGAGGATGAAGGACAGGATATTATTCTTGTTACGAAATTAGATCCTATGCATGCTTCATATTTGTTTGAACCTATTATTTCCGGGATCCTCGTTTTCATTTGTCGGCGGCTTTGAAAAGCCGGGGTGATTTTTACTCGGGATGAATGAAGAGAGCTTTGATGAGTTGTTCATATTCCCTGACTTCGGGAGGTTCGAGTTATCGAGGGTTAAACTGTAATTAATATATATATTTTTTTTACCTTGACCGAAGAAGTCGGATGCGAGAGAAGCCGAACACGGCCAAAGTCGTCGCCCACAGCATAAACAAATAAGTTACACCAAGGTTACAGTTGGTGCATTTGTGTGATGCTCCTGTTATTTTCACATTTGTGCACTAAGTGTAATCCAGGAATTGTAGCAAAATTTCCTCTACAGAGGTGCATGCTTGTAACCCCAGAATTTCCCATATGCACCAGTTGTGACCCTGGTGTGCACCTACTGTGGGGTCACAGCAAAAATAGCTCCCCACTTGGGTAGGCACTTGACAAATTTTAGATTTGGAAAATGTCCTCAATGAGATCAGGTCATTTCTTAAAAGGGGGATGGATGGGTTCCCAGCCACACTGCCACAAGGCATCATGATACAATCAATGCAAGTAATTTCAAAAGATTGAATGATATTGAAGCTGAATGGTTTCATGTTGAAGGACTACCAGGGATTCTGTATCTTTATAATGGCACATTTAATTGGCAGAGACACTACAATAATATGCAAGTGGTACCTTGCAACTCAACCCTAATCTGTGGCTGGACTAGGGTCAAATTGCCAAGTGGTCAAATTGTGAGACAACATCAAATGGCAGGTTTTCTACATGGCATTTTACATGTCATGTCTCTCCACAGGTTGAATTGCACATCAGGGGTCAAATTGAGGGTTGACTTCCCAGCAAATTCAACCATCAAATTGCAGGATGGTTAAATTTGCAAGAGGTCAAATAAGTGCAAGGTACCAACTGTAGTTTTGTGTTAGGGTTACCAAGACAGAAACAAGGAATAAAAAGGTTTGTGAATAGTTTCTAATGTTCAGATACAGTCAGACCTCTTTGAGTAAAATTTCAACAGACCAGAAGAACATTTTGCATAGGGGAGGTTTCAAGTTCAGGAAAAAAATCATTTTTGTTGAGGGAAAGAAAGAAGAAATACTGTACAATAAATTGGAATTGAAGATATTCTGGGCCTTAAATTGTTTCTTAAATGATGAGTTGACAGGATGCTGAACTTGGGGGCAAAGGTTCATTTGCCCTATCAGTATTTCAAACATCATCAAGTTACATTTTTACTGCTTTTCTCTTTCCTGTGTCAATAACATAAAAACCAAATAAAAATATTCCAGAAAACTTAAGTCATCGATGTTTAAGGGGAGATCCTTCAATTTCATGAGGTTTTTAATCCATTGTTTGATGAGCTAGGAGACCTTTCATCTCATTGCTTTATATCACAAGGATGAAATACTGTTTATAAAAACTCAAAAATATCAGCAAAAATGTCAAAGTAACTGTTTTCAGTTCCTATATATATTACTGCATTCAAGTTACTTTTTGAAGGAATCAGACACAGTAACTGCTGTGAAACTACAATATTTCATAAGAATTTTGAAAAATGTGGACTGATCATCACCATTTCAGCAATTTTTTTTATTGGATTCCCCTTTAATTCTTTTTTGCAACTTTGTTTTTCAACAATTCCAATTGGCTAATAAGTAAATACAGCATACAGAAATATCTTTAACACATTTCCAGATAGTGATACCTTCAACAATTGCAATTAAGAACAGATATTTCTAGCTGCCACATATATATTCTCCAAACAATTTGTTTTATGTATGTAATTCTCAAGAGAAAAAAAATTGAGAGGAATACTCAATTTCACTTGTAAATAATATTTTTCTATAGGCCTGTATAAGCTTGTTCTATAGGCCTGCTTCCTTCTATTCCCCACCCACAAAGAACCCGAAAATTCATTCCCCTCCACCAAAACCACCACCAGGACACCATCATGAACAGGTTTTGCGATTAGGCCAGGATAAGCAGTGGATGGGAATCTGGGTTCACGGGTCCAGACGACAGAAGATGGCGCTAGTTTGACACGAAAGTACCCGTTCTTTGAAGCAGGCAAGTACTGGCATTTTTCTCGCCAATTGGGGTTGACAACCCCACTCGCCATGAAGACAGCCAATCTCTCCACCATCTTGACTGCCGCAGTTAACGTCCCAGCACTGGCCAGTAATTAGCAAAAGGGGAGGGACTGAATATATAGAGAGGAGAGGCCAGGATGGTCATCTATCCTTGAAGAACAGAACAACAGAAGGTAATCAAGGAGATGGAGTAAAAGAGAGAGAGAGAGAGACAGAGGGAGGTGGAAAGAGAGAGAGAGAGAGAGAGAGAGATATGGAAAGGAGATGAGGCAATATTCAGTGGGTCACCAATCACACAGCACAACAAATTGTCCATTCCATTGCAATTTTAATACAAAACTTTAATTTTTTCAGTCATAATTTTAACATACAGGTGGTACCTTGCAATTTAACCTCCTGCAATTCAACCATCCCGAAATTCACTGGTAAAATTTGCAGGGAGCGTTGACTTTCAATTTGACCCATGCCCCACAATTTGGCCTGCTTTGGCCACTTTTTTCACCTTTTTGCACTGATATTTGTGAATTTCATGGAGTACGTGCCTCACAATTTGACCACCTTGCAATTCAATCCTAGTTTGGCAATGGATTAGGGTTGAATGCTGAGGTACCACCTGTACAGCATTCAATTCATTCAAAACCTGCACACAAAAAGCCCTTCAGAAACATAATATAATCTTATTTATCAAAAGAGAGGGACAGAATACATCAAGAAAAGATGCCAAGATGGGCAATCCTATGACAAAACACAGCAGGTATCCAAGGAGAGGGAGTGAGAGAGACAGACAGACAGAGAGAGAGCGAGAGAGAGAGAGAGAGAGAAAGATGGAAGAGGGGGATGTTGCAACATACAGTACAATGGGTCACTGCAACAACATATTATCTGTTCAATTATTTTTTTCATACAAAACATAATTTTTTGTCAATCAAAATTAAACATCTTTCATCCATCAAAACTTGCAACACCCTTCATAAACATTGAAATCTTGCAGGTTTCACCATGTTTTTTGTAGAGAGGTTTAGGTACAGTTGAACCTCAATAACTCAAACCTCCCTTAATTTAACCCATGTGCAGCAAAGTCAGGATATTTTTGCAGAATGTTGTCCCCATGAGGGCTCGAAATAAAAAAAAAAAGATTTCTGAACCAAGGCCTGAGTTAGGAAAAAGTTTGACACTTTTTTATAATCCTGCAGAAAAATTTTGCACAAAAATAAAAAATGCCTGCCATGAAATGGAGGTGTTTCATGCATTCCAGCATAGGATTAACATTGGGGATTTTTTGAGAAAATGGGATTTTCTGAACTCTAATTTTTCCCAACTTAGGCTTTGGCAACCCAGGGGCATTTCAGTTTGACCAAAAGGTAGCTGAAATGCCCCTCCCCCAAATAAATCCCAACTTTGCTGCAGGATGGCCAAGAACCCTCCAACAGCCTAGGGTTAATACCTCCCCATGTCAATTTTTTTCAAGTCCCTGTTGGTGGTTCCTTAGAAAAAATGCATTGAAAGCCTCCCTAACTTGAAGGATTTCCTGTCAATTTTTCATACCTAAAATGTTCTGGAGGTCTTTATGGCTATTATTTTATTGACACCAGAAAGAGAAAAGGAAGAAAAATATAAATTTATGCATTTTGAAAGGAAGTTAAAGACTGAGTGGGATAATGAACATCTGTATCCAAGTTCAGAATCTTCTTAATTCAGTTTGCAAATTCGTTTTTATAAGTATTATAATTTATTAGTATAAAATTGAAGTAATCCCAGCAGAGTTTCTAGTTTTCAAGACTGTGAAATTCTTGAAATACTGTGGCTAGAAAGGGTACAAAGTTTGCTCTTATTTACTATTCCATAATAGTCGGATTGACTTGGAAAATACATTTTCAAAGTTTAACCTCAAGATTTCCTTCATTTCATTCACAATATTGTTTTCCAAAAAATATTGCCCAAATTATATTTGGCAGGTCACTCTTTCTGGGACTTTCCATCACATGAATTTTTTTTTTGCACTACACCTAGATTTTCTGAGTCAGGGGCACTCTATTCAGCAGAAGGCACTCCAAAGATGTAATTACAATAATGGCTAGTTATAGTTATTAGGCAAACAGCTGAGGGATCATGGAGTGGAGTTACTATGAGGAAAATGAGGATATCCTTGGGAAGAAGAGAAACACAGGTTTGTTGATGGCTTGGGTGTCCCACCTCAAACCCACACACACACACACTCACTCAAACACCCACATATGGGACCCACAGGAATTGCTTTTCCACCTTGTTGCTCCCCAAATGCTGGTCTAAGGGGGTGTCAGGGTAACCTATCCAGCTTGGCAAATGCCTTTATAGGGACAGGTTGCAAACTGGAATTCAATTCTGCTGGCTGTCACATCCAGTACTTCCATTGATTGCTCACATAAAAAAATAGACAAATTATGATTATTTTTTAATCACCATATTTACTTAAGTACCCTGCGTCCTTGAGTAAGGCGCACACAGGAGTTTTTCAGTTCAACATTTGGCTAAAATTGTATCCCCAAGTAAGACTCGCACCCCGTTTTTATGGACTCTAAAACCATAAAATTTCAAAAATAAAAACAAAAAATTTGACTTTCAATGTGAATTGAACATGAATCTGATCAATTTTCAAATTTTTCAGTAAAAAAAGTTTTCTTGGTACATTTGTCACAAATTTCTCCTTTATAATCAAGTATAATTAACACACAACTTCCTAAAACTTCTTGAAAATTTTGTACCCGCTTATGATGTGCACCCCATTTTTTCTTCTGAAATTTGAGAAAAAAGGTGCTCATGGTACTCGAGTAAATACGGTACTAAAAATAAAAAGTTCAAGGTGAGGTCTGGACAAAGTAAAAATAATGTTCATTAATTTATTGTATGTCCTAAATCCTCAGAACCCAAGGACAAAATTATCTAGGACAAAAATTTGCAAAAACAATTTTCAGAGGTAGAACCTTCATAATACGTGCCTTGATTGACTACAAATTTGAAAAGCTGCTGTGCCCCAAAATTTCAAATAAAACCTATTTAGGTCAGAAAGAAAGATTTTTATATCCTCTGTTCAAAGATGTCCCTCAGGTCTGAACACAACTCCAATCAATATGATGTACTTGATTGATAAGAGAAAAATATCCTATTCTAATCCTGTGCTCATACTACAGAGAATTGCTATGTGCATACAGTACAGTAATTTTTTTGAAGAAAACGCCCCATATCTAAAGGCAATAAATATGATTTATTTCTTCTCACAAAGAACAGACAATAATCATAATATCTATTCTTGTTATAAAAAAGTAGTGCTCACAACAAACTTATTCTCAAGTCCCTGTCCAAAATTCACAATTTTATTCAGATTTGTTTGTAAAATTTTTGTGACAAACCTTTTTCTCCTAGTCCCCATGGCTCTTTTGCAACAAGATTCTGCTGTTTATCAAATTTACCAGTTGACTTTCATTTGAGAGAATCATGGAAGGTATCACTGCACCAGATTTTTCTGGGATTATGGTGATACAATACAGCACATAGTCCACGTGATTTTAAATCAATATTTTTTGTTCCTTATTATGCTCTCAAAGAAGACATTATGCCATTATGGCAGAGGGCAAATTTTCTAATGCACAGCGTTCATCCTTTGAAAATAGAGAAGATATTAATACAATTTTTCACTACATTTGTGCACACCACTTGCGCAGGGAATGTGTTCATTAGAAAATAGCTTGAGGAAAATTTCCTGGATTAAAAACAATTTACCATGGGGCATGGGTCCCGTGCATTAGGGTTGCATAACAAAAGTACTGTACTGTAATTCATTCGACAGGATGACTTTCAACATGCAAAGCATATATTTTCTGAAATTCAAATTTTAAAATATTGAATCCATCTCAGACACTCACAGAAAATCCTCATTATAGACCTTAAAAATTGTCACTTGCAAGTAATCAGCTGAAAATGTAAGTTATATTGTCACTTTCAAGCTCTCCACTTTTTGAAATTTTCAAATTAAAAATATCTGAGCAACTGAATTCTCACTTTCTTATTTGCAATATCTGCCTTGGTTTGAAAAATTAACTCAGAAGTTTGGATTCACCAGTTTCTTAAATTCACGCACATTTAACATATGAATGAATTTCAGCGATTCTTGAGTATATGAAAAGAGTACAGTATAACTCACAAAATGAAATTCTCTTGGCAAAATATGATTTTTTGGCTGGAGAATCCCATATTATGTGAGTCACCCTTTCAGTACAAAATTTTACTTTGTGCATTGTGTGTGAATACTTTTTTGAAGAAAAATTATATCTTGTGCAACTTACAAGAAGACATCCTGGGTCAGTCATGCACCAACAAATTTCTGTTGTGACCTCATTTCCAAAACTCAAGCCTTTAAATTTACATCAACCTTAAAAGGTGTGTAAACTTCATTTCTGCACAAAACTATTATCTTCTCTCAATTTTATTCTGCAAGTTTTTCATCAGTATACAAGAGGGGTTCCTGGGTGAACCCAGAATTCATACAGGACAACAGGTGCCCATCCAGCTTGAGAACCCAAAAAAAACTGGCTGCCCATCCGGGACACCTGGTAAAGAAGGACCTGATGCCTCAGGGTTGCAACCCTGGGATTCTCTCTTATTGCTCTATCCCTCTCTCAGCCAGGGCCCGTGGAGCCCTGGGTTGCCACGCAGGGGCTGCTTTGGGGTGTCACCTCTGGGGGCTTTAATTCCAGACCCATGTGTCTTCCGCCCTCTGGCTATCCGGCGGCTAAATCTCCTCATGGGTTGCAGTATTATTACTGCATCATCTTTTTTTTTTTGTGGGTCCTTCCAGGCAGCCAGTGGTTAATTTGTGGGATATGTGCAGCTCAGTTCCTCCTCTTCATATTAGAAGAACCCACCAAGAGAAAATGAAAAATAATAATTATATGTATTAACAGGTATGGGTAAAAATTTTACCACAGGTGAATGTGCTCTCACTTATTGGAGTCTGCTTGTTCAAGAAGAAGAAAATTTAGTATAGGTTGATCATAAAAAATAAGAGGGAAACAAGGTGAAAAAAAGTCATGCATTTATGTCATTTGAGCTCTTGTAGATACAGTGAGACCCCAAGATGCGGACATAATTGGTGCATCAAGAGTGTCCATAAGTCAAAATGTCCCTAAGTTGAGTCTCATTTTCCCTTAGACTTGCAGTATACAGATTTTAATTTGTGTTTTATGCACAAAATACTCACCATAATTCCATGAAAATAAGAATTGTCACCTAATTTAAACTGATTCCAATCAATGTATTTCAACGCATAATATGGACGTTTGGGGAATTGAATTCTGATACCTCTGTATAGAGTACACAGAAAAGTTTGAATTCTCTGTAAAAAAAAAATAACATTCAAGTGAAAAAAGAGAAGGAAGTTCCTCTCTGCTGGAGGTAATTTTTTTAAATTAGCTAAATGGATGGTAAATTGGAGATAAATGCCCAATAGCTTTTCTTACATCAATTTTAGGGTTGGAAATATCTGTTTCTTGTAATTTGGCCTGAAATGTATTTGCAATTTTATCACAAAATGTCCCTATGTTGATCAAGTCAGTTTCCTCATGTTGGGCCTTTTTTATTAATATTTTTTAATAGAAAATAAGTGTCCCTACGTCAAATTGTCTGCAGGTCAAGATGTCTGCATGTGGGGGTCTCACTGTACAGTACTCTGATGCATGAATACCCATATAGTGATTTATTTTTCTTCTGAAATACAGAAATGTGTTTGAATGGTTTTTTGGGTCAGGGGTGGAGGAAACATTATCTGATTTTTCTGGGAAAAATACAAAAAACCTCAACTCAATACTTTAGTTCCACTGTATGCCAGAAGCCTAACAAACCATGATTCAAAACTGGAAAATATCCTCAAACCAAAATGCTCTCCTTCATTTTGAAAATAATGTCAAAAGTTTGAAATCAAAGCTTGCTGAAATGTCTGCATTTTTCACCAAAAAGCAATATGTCAGATTTTGGACATGTTTTCATTTTCTTTGGATCAAACTTTATTATCATGTGCAATTTTTTAAAGTACAGTACTATAGTAATTTTTAAAGCAGGAACTCACTGTAAAATGAAAGCACCTAAGGCACTGCGACATGATTCAAACTATAACTTCATTAAAAAAATATTTTTTAAACACCTGAAATTATAGTCATGTGAAAACTGACCAAAAACATTTTCAATTTTTTTTCAGTTGCTTGAGAACAAGACTGAAAGCTGTCAACAGCGGATTTCTTCCCACAAAATCATTCACAAAAATATCTGTAGTAAAGAAAACAATTCAGTTTTTAATATTATAGAACAAAAAATTATCCTCAAGAAGAGGGACAATACTATAAAGAGCCAAGGGAAACCATTTCTTTCCTTGATCATGAAAATTAAAATTAGTGTTGAAGATGGAAATTTTTAATTTTTTATGTAATTGAATTCGTGTAAAGGACTTTTTGTCTAACATACTTATCCCTTGCACAAATCAAGTACGTTAGACAGGGGTTGACTGTATATAAATTTTAATTTGTGTTTTATGTACAAAATACTCACCATGATTCCATGAAAATAACAATTGTCTCCTAATTGAAACTGATTCCAATCAATGTATTTCAACACATAATATGGACATATGGGGAATTTAATTCTGATACCTCTGTTTAGAGTACACAGAAAAGTTTGAATTCTCTGTAAAAAAAAACATTCAAGTGAAAAAAGAGAAGGAAGTCCCTCTCTGCTAGAGGTAATTCTTTTAAATTAGCTAAATGGATGGTAAATTTGAGAGAAATGCCCAATAACTTTTCTTACATCAATTTTAGGCTTGGAAATATCTGTTTCTTGTAATTTGGCCTGAAATATATTTGCAATTTTATCACCAAATGTCCTCATTCTGATCAAGTCAGTGTCCTCATGTTGGGCCTTTTTTATCAATTTTTTTAATAGAAAATAAGTGTTCCTATGTCAAATTGTCTGCAGGTCAAGGAGTCTGCATGTGGGGGTCTCACTGTACAGTATTCTGATGCATAAATACCCATCTAGTGATTTCTTTTGCTATTGATATACAGAAATGTGTTTGAATGGTTGCTTGGGTGGAGGAAACATTATCTGATTTTTCTGGGAAAAAGATGAAAAATTCCAACTGAATACTACAGTTCTACTGTATATGCCAGAAGCCTAACAAACCTGATTCAAAACTGGAAAATATCCTCAAACCAAAATGCTCTCCTTCATTTTGAAAATAATGTCAAAAGTTTGAAAACAAAGCTTACTGAAATGTCTGCATTTTTCACCAAAAAGCCATATGTCAGATTTTGGACATGAAATTCATTCTCTTTGGATCAAACTTTATTATCATGTGCAATTTTTTAAAGTACTATATAGTCATTTTTAAAGCAGGAACTCACTGTAAAATGAAGGCACCTAAGGCACTGCAACATGATTCAAACTATAACTCCATTACAAAAATATTTTTGATACATCTGATAGTATAGTCATCTGAAAACAAACCAAAAACTTTTTCAATTTTTTCAGTTGTTTGAGAACAAGACTGAAAGCTGTCAACAGTGGATTTCTTCCCACAAAATCAATCACAAAAATATCTGTAGTAAAGAAAACAATTCAGTTTTTAATATTATAGAACAAAAAATTATCCTCAAGAAGAGGGACAATACTATAAAGAGCCAAGGGAAACCATTTCTTTCCTTGATCATGAAATATAAACTTGTTCTTCACATTTACAACCGGAGATTCAGTACAGTACCTTGAATGAAGTCTTGAATAACACGTCCAGCAAAGACTTTCATTGTCTGCATTCAAACCGATTATTCCCAAGACCTTGAAATGAATCTTCAATCACAATTGAAATGATGCTCATTGTCACACATCTCAGACAGTTACAAACAAGGGCTTGATTATATATATTCTTATCTTTTAATGATAATTACTTTTTTTCCTTGTTCTCAGTCTGAATTCTTCTCAAAATTACTTCATTCATAATTTAAATTAAGGGTAATTCCGCCTGTTTTTCACTGCATTTAAAGCCTCGAGAGGGACTGAGTCTTAGAAAAAAAAAAGAAGGAATAAGCTCTCAGTTTTCCGAAATAAGAGATCTTCGGAATGATAATTGAGTTTCCGGAATTCAATTGGATTAATAATTCTGCAATACTTCCGCGTGGAAGTGCTTTGATGTTCCGGACTCGGAAATTCAGACGGGAACATCATGAAATTAACCCATTGACAAGAAATTAATTGGTAGCAAAAAACATTAAGATATTGAAAGATTTTACAATAATACTAACTTAAAATAATGACATTCGAAAAAAAACACTCTGATTTTAAAATAATAATTATGTTTTCAACAGAAATTTTTTAACAATAAAGTAACACCTTTACAGCATATCACTGCTTTCTTTAATTAGACAGAAAAGTATTTTTACATGCAGGTACTTTTGAAGCAGGAACCAGTGTAGAGATGTGAGTATTGCAAATGAATATGCATAATAAATGGGTTGTGAATGTCATTAAATTAAAAGTCACTCAATCTCAAAATACTTCCCTAAAAAAAGAAAGCAATGAATCACACTTGTGTCAAAAAAATTATATCCTTGTTTCTTTTTTATCCAGTGGCATATTAAAATATGCCAATAAAGAAGGGAAAATTGGTAATATCCAGCATATCCCCCAAGTTAATCCTATGGCTTAAGGTTGAAAATAAATCAGCTTTGAGAGATATTTTTGCTCTCTCAAATCTTTTTTGCACAAAGAAAAATAGACTGAACAACTATTTCCTGCTTTAGGCTGTGTTCTCCAAAAAAATTTTTAATTGGAAATTTCATTCTGAGGAAAAATGTAAAAAATTCCACCTCCCCCACTGAAGGGAATACAGGATTTTTACCAGTGAGACAAAGTTTATTAAACTAAATGTTCATTAAGTGCAGTTTTGGTGACCAGGGTGCTCTATGTGGAATCCAGATATTGAGATGACCAATAATTTCATTTAGTCAATTTTAGTGAAGAAAACTGATAATTTGTGGGGAAAATTGTGTTAAAAATACAGTAGATGCATCAAATTGGGAAGATTCTTGTCCCCAAGCTACTGCATGAATGAACTGAAAAGAATCTAAACTTCAAAGTGACTGTTAATTTGTTCCATTATAGTTGCTCACTTCCTTTTGAAGAGCATCAAGGTTATTACTTATTGGTCTACCATATTTCCTTGGTATTTTGAATAACAGTCCAAAGGCATACAAGAAATTTGAGTTTCAGAGGAGAGAATTAAGCCTTGGAGTTCGAAAAATTCAGAATCCACAGGTTTTGATCATAATTTAAATAGGAACTGAAAAAGTCAACATATGGATAATTTGAATTTAGACCTGCCTAACTCCATACATAAAAACCTGAGGGAGTACTATTGTATTTACTTGAATACTGGTCATACATTTTTCTGAAGATTTAGAGGAGAAAAAAAGGGAGCAGCATATCATAAGAAGGGGTTCATCTATCAAAAAGTTTTATAAGTTTAGATCTGCATTATATTTGATTCGGATTGGGAATGTTAGATAAAATTTATTCTGAAAAACTTAATTTTTTAAAGAATTGAAAATAGCTCAATTCAGGTTCAATCCATGTCTAAATTCAAATTTTGTTGTTCTTATTTTTGGAATACAGGTAACACCTCACTAATATAAAATCTAAGAGACCATAAAAAATTGGTTGTAGAGAGAATTTTATTGTAGAGAATCCCTATAATGTATGGGACCTTAACAAAGCATCATTATTAAAAAGAGTGCATCAAAACAAAACTTTAAAAAGCAATTTTTAAAGTGAGGATGTTCAGGTGATTTTTGAAGAATTTTTGTTGTTGTTTCCTCCTTATGTTCCAAGAACCAGCCACAGTCTTATTTTGAATGGGAAATGTGAGACTGTACCTGCCTTTCATTAGAGATTTTTCAATAAGAAATCATAACATGTTCCTAAAAAATGTTTCTTGTACTGGAATCGGCAAGTTTGTTGTACTGTAATGAGATTTTCATAACATGTACCCTATAGAATTTATGCCAGGACTCGGAAAAAAGGTTCATTATACTGTACAGTACTTACTAAAAAATTTGTTGCATTGGTATTTGTTATAAAAAATACTTTAACTTAAAACCTCCCCAAGTCAAACCTCCCATGTGTCCAATTTTTTTGTTGGTCCCTTAAAATTTGACTCAGAGAGGTTCAACTGTACACAGTTTATATTAAAGGTGAAAATTGCTAAGTTTAACCTCCCTAAGTCAAATACCTCCCTAACTCAAATTTTTTTCAGTCCCTATCTGGATTCCCTTAGAAACGATGCTTTGAAAACCTCCCTAACTCGAAGTATTTTTCACTCAAACCTCTCTAAATTGAATTTTCTAAGGCCTTTTTGCTATTATTTCCTTGAAATACGTAAGAGAAAATCAATAATTTATTCATCTTGAATTGAAGTGAAAGACTAATTTAACAAATTAACCCCTGCCTCCAAGTTCTGCAAGCTATAAACTCATTACAAAATAATTGTTAGGCCCAGAATATCCTCATCTACAATTTACTTTTCCTCACAGCAAGAATGTTTTTTTCCTTTACTCAAAACCTCAAAAAATCAAAACCTCCCTAAGTTGAACCCTCCCTAAGTCAAAAAATTTTTCCTGGTCCCTATACAAGTTCAACTTAGAGAGGTTCAACTGTACTGTATATACAAAGAGTATGGATATGCCCCAGATGCAAGCAAGCAGGCCTCTCTCATATACCTGCCACCCATTTGGTACATAAACCAGGCGCTGATGCCCACCAGGACCCAGCAGCATCACAAAGAAAGAAAACAAAAACGTTTACAGTATCTCTCTCCCTTTTTTACACCATTTCTCTGTCTGCCACCTACCAAACACAACACACCCACCGCATATTTGGCATCGCCCACAGAGTACATCACACACACACCCAATAAAATAAAAACAGGATACCAGAAAAAAAGAAGAAGAAAAATACTGGCGCCAAGGGCTGACCAGGCCCTGTGCACCAGGTCACGAACAAGGGACGTCCGGAGATGGAATCGTGGACAAGAAAACTGTGGGAAAATGAAGAAAATGAGAAAGATGTATGTATAATAAGCAGTGGGGGGAAAACGAGACACAGGGAAGTAAAAGAGGCGCGGACAATGCAAAAGTTGCAGGTTTTATTCATATGTATTTATTATTTCGTTTTCTTTCGCTCATGTCAATAAGTACCACGAGACATTTCAGAACTCTGAGAATATTTCTACAGATATCTGCAAAATACAGAGCATGTACTGCATATATGACGCACTAAATTTTGAATAAAAACTGCGAACGAATTATTCCAAACGCAGAAAAATAAGAGCAAAAGAAAAAATGTGTGTTTAGAGCATATCCTATTTCAAAAGGCTACACTAAAAAATTATATCCGGTGGGAAAAAATGCAGTGCCTTGAAAATTTAAAAATCACGCAACTTGAATCAGATCCTTGAAACATTAATATCACTATTGACCATAAATTATCATTTTAAAAAATGTATTGTAATTTTGAAGCATGCTGTGGACTTGAGACAAAAATCCATTTAGAAGCCCAGAAATCTGGCATGAAAAAAATTGCGAAAAAAAAAGATAAGAGGATGTACTGTATTTTAAATCATATAAACCTCTGTTTTCTTCTCTTTTCAAAATATTTTTTGAAAAATTAAGATGAAGTACAAAACAGTTACAATTTTTAATGCATTAAAAGGTCAATCAAAATTAAACAGGCAATTCTTCAAAAAAATTTACAGCCAATTTTAAAATGGAAACTGCTGACTTTAGTTAGCAATAATATTCAAATTGAATGGAACAGCAAGCTTTATTTTCCGCTTTTCAGCATTCACAAGGTTGGAACAAATTTCCCACATCCAGGTTCCCTCATCCCCACCCACATTCATCCGTTGTGTAAGAAGTGTAGTCTTACTTTTAATCCCTTTGTTCGACATGTACCTATAATTTTCTTCTCTTTTATGTGGTTTTTTTCACCTTGACGTGTTGACTATATTTATACATGTTAAAGAAGGGAAGCCTGTTCACCAAAACAAAATATAAGTAAAGCAAATTGCAGCATAAAGCTAATTACTACTAAACCCCCAAATTATAGCACAAGGTGTTCTACCTGCTCCCACATAAGGTTTAGTTAATCAAACAATTTGGAGAGAATCTTTGATGAGAAATCATATTAAGTTAACAAATTATCTTGGATCCCTAAGATTTTGGAAAGAATCTTATCATTGAATTTTAAGAGTGCCAAATCATTTTGGATTTCATTTCTAAAGATTTGGAATGCTGGGCATAAGAAGAGAAGGTACATTGGTGATGCATCAATCAATGAATTTATGCTGCAAAAATGACACCACTTATTGGATACCTCTTGAAATTTGATGCATTTTTTTTATTAAAATGCCATGATTTTATCAAAAGAGCTATGTGGCATCATGCAACAAGGGGATGTCAAAAAGATTTCAAAAAAATCAATAAAAGAATTACCCCTTTTTCTTCTTGAAAAAACAAACAGAAATTCCTCACCCAGAATTGTAAAATCAGATAAACAAAATTACGGTATATTATTGTACCAAGAGATATCAGTCCCTGTCCGGGTTCAAAATTATTTTACAAAAGTACTGCGTAATGATGTCTTCCCAAAGTTTCCACAAATGTCTTTTTTGTTTAAATTTTAGACTGTCTACGCATTTTTGTTCGTGATTTGAAAAGAAAGGATTTTATTCCGCAAATTCGATTAAATAAAAGTCTGAGCCACAACCACTAAATTAATACTTTAAATATCTTGAAGCTCAGGGTTTTCCGTCGCAATATTAAATCTCACTTTTCCTTGTATTTCTTCAATACAGTACAAATGACGAATGGATGACTTGATTTATGCAGAATTTAAATTGGGCAGAAACCTGACAATAAATTCAGAAGCAGAATATTTACAAATGCTTTCCACTTTTTGAAAAATGCAGCAAAGCAACTAATTTCAAAGATATCCATTAATCCTGACACTGGATTTGATAAATTGCTGTATCAAAATTTTAAAAATTACGTCTTTTCGCATCTCCACCTTCAAGCAGATGCTTTGCGAAAATTTGCGCACATTTTCTGAAAATTTCCGAACATATAATTTGTCATCACTCATCAATACTCGAAATTCCGCTGCTCAAGTTTTGGCCTGTGTTCCCTGATGTGCTTTACCTCAATTGATTGAGGTGAAATTCCGTTATAACGAATTATTCATTATAAAGAATGTTTCCTGGTAGAAGCACAATAAAGAATAGTAATATGAAAATATCAGCTTGAAAAATTTTCAAGATTCAATGCAACAGCTTAATTTTTAGGTAAATATTTTTTGTAAAATCAAAATTTATTTTTTCATGTAATCCATTTTTCTACTTTCAGGGGGTAAAATTGTCAGATCATGCTTATAGAATGCCAAACATTTGGATCGAACTTTGATCTGTAAGAAAGGTATAGATTACCTGAACAAAAAGCTAATGATTGATAGTTGTTTCAACTTTTTAAAAATTGTTTGATTTGCATAAATATATATTTTTTATATTCGTGATATGCACCTGAAATGGTCAGGAATAATGTTAGCAATTTTTAGGAATTCTTATGTTCTGTGATTTACTATATTTACTTGAGTACCACAAGCACCATTATTCTCAAAACTGAGGAAGAAAGGAGGTGTGCATCATATAAGTGGGTATATACATTTTAGAAGTTTTAAAAGTTTAGGTGTGAATTACATTTGATCTAGTTGAAAATTTTTGACCAATTTTAACAGAAAAAATGAATGTTTATTGGAAATAACTGAATTTGATAAAAAGCTTCAAAACATCTGACCCAATATCTGGACAATAACTTGACTTATGCACATTTCCCAACATTTCTGGGAATTTTTCTTATTTTATTTTTCTAAATTTGCATAAATGTATTTGTTGAAGAACTTGAGTTATTCACAGTAAGAAATATTTAAAATAGAGGTTAACTTATACTTACCCAAATTCATAATTACACAGGTTCTATTACAATATATAGTGCTTTTTTAAATTTATTTTATCAATTGTGTTCACAACTGCAAAACCTGTTCTTGCTTTTTTGCTTCTTGAGCTTTTACTGATTTCAAAAGATCACATTCTGTGTGGTTTTCCTCTGTGCCTCTAAGTTTCCATAAATTATTTTTTCCGATTTTTTGAGACTTTTTCTAAATTTTTGATATACAGGAGAACCAATTAAAATATTTCCATTGATGTATATGGGAAAAAAGGTCAAAGATGTGGACATTCTGACATAAGGACACACTTGATGCAGCAATTGCATATGCATCTTGGGGTCCCACTGTTTTTTTTTATTCACAAAAATTTAAAATACATTTAATTAAATATCTTAAAAATCTTTCTTCAGAGTTTTTTCATTGTCAGTGCACAATATCGCAAGTCTTGTTCTTGTTCTATGCTTTTTTTAGATCCTTTTGATGCCAAAATATCTAAATCTACATGGTTTTCTTCTGCACAGTTTTTTTTCTTTATCTTGAAGTTGAGGGAAACAACTTTCATTCAATATTTGAGTGCCTTATTTGGTTATTCCTAATATTTGATAAGCAGGAAAATAGCTAACTTATTATGTTTGCATTGAAGTCTATGGGTGAACAAAATCTGATATTCTCATTATTCAACATATGGACAATAAGGTCCAAGAACCAAATACATCTTCAGCTCAAGGTCCCACTGATGTACTGTACATCAATCAATCAATCTGTCATCATTGGAAATTATCAATAACTTCCTGATGAACCCATTTCAAGCCTATTGTTAAGCCCTTGCAGGTTCTGATGATGGGTGACAACATTAGGAGAGACTATAGAAATAATGCATGAAAATTAATAATTATTTAGAATAAGTCAGCTGAATAATTACAATCAAAAGATGTGTTCTTCCTCTGGAGCTATCTTCCTGGCCTGACCTTTGAGGTTGTGCAATAAGGAGACTCATCCCTTCACCTCTTATTTCGCCTTTGTTCTGCTCATCTACACAAATACCTGCTCATCAGGTACACAAATATGAATTACAGTAGTCTTTCACTCCTGTGCAGGGAAACTCTTTGTGTTCTGCCCTGTCGGTAAGTCTGGTGCAATTGTGATCATGTGCTAAAGTGAAATAAACACTGTTCTTGGTCTGAAAAACAAAAGACCTTCCAAGTCATTTCCCTTTCACAGCTCTCATCAAAGGAGATACATCAACTTGAACATTTTCAGTTTAAATATCTTTGTCCAAGTGGGGAAATTGGTGCACACTGGGGATATATGTTTGCAATTCTACACAGTGACCCTGCTGTGCACCTGAAGTGTACCAAAGTTCTTCTGTTTGCACATGCGTATCCCTAATGTGCACCAATTGTGTGTTTACACCAGGATAACTCACGGTAAAATTTGTAAACAAATAAGTTACACCAAGGTTACAGTTAGTGCATTTGTGTGATACTCCTGTTATGTCACATTTGTATTCTTCTGTTGCACATGCATATCCCTAATATGCACCAATTGTGTGTTCACGCCAGGATAACTCAGGGTCACATTTGTAAACAAATAAGTTACAACAAGGTTACAGTTGGTGCATTTGTGTGATGCTCCTGTTATGTCACATTTGTGCACCAAATGTAGCCCAGGAATGGTAGCAAAATTTTGACTACAGAGGTGCATGCTTGTAACCCGAGAATAGCCCATGTACACCAATTGTGACCCCAGTGTGCACCATTTGTGGGGTCACACAAAGAATGGTACTCTCCTGTTATCTCAGTACCTACTTTCTGCGCACCTACCAGAAACTGTGAATTTAATTATTCCGCATTCTGCTGTAACTGATTTTGGGAGGCAGTAAAGTTAGGTTAGGTCAGGTTATGTTAATTGAAAGATATTTGTAACTAACATATCCTGACCTAACTTAGCCTAACTTTACCTAACCACCTCCCAAAATCAGTTTCAGCAGAAACCCAAAGAAAGCAGAAACTGATTTTGGGAGGCGGTTAGGTAAAGTTAGGCTAGGTCAGGATATGTCAGTTACAAATATCTTTCAATTAACATAACCTGACCTAACCTAACTTTACCTAACCACCTCAGAAACTGATTACCCAGAAACTGATTTTGGGAAGTACTGAGACAACAGGAATGTACCCAAAGAATAGCTCCAGACTTGGGTGGGGAAAATAAGGATAAAAATAAATTAAAGTCCATTCCAGAAATCAAAGAAAAAGGAAAGATGAGCACGGGTGATTCCAGCAGCAGAACTTGTGAGAAGCCCCAAATGGCCCTGGGAAACGGACCCACACAAGAGAGAGCCCAACCCAGAAAAAACCGCGCCAGCAGCAGCAGCATCAGCGAAGGAGGGGGGTGCTCAGCCCACACAACAAACGCACACTCGCACCCGTCGCGGAATAAGCAGCAGCAGCAGGCCTGAGCTGGCCTGCATATTGCATTAGCATCTCCTTCCATATCCCCGCCGCAACTTGAAAAGAATACTACGCATCTTCTTATATATGCTGTGCACTATATACACGACCTCTTCTCTTCTTCATCTATTCCAGCATGCACACAGCATCAACAGCACCACGCGACGAGCTTAGGAGAGGAAGAGGGAGGAAAAAAATAATAACGACGAGCGAGCGCGAGTGACGAGAAATTCATCAAGCAGCAAAAATGACACGCATATATAAAAATAAAATATCTCCACGCTTGTATATGACATCATAAAATCGGACCATCAAACAAATGCATCACTGCTGTTTGTATATCTGAGAAAGCCTGCCTCCTGTCGTTGATGATGATAATGATCATGCACGGAACAATGATTAAAATGGAGAGCTTTACACCCGACCCGCGGACAACACTTCAGAGCGTTACCTGACTAAACGGACAAAGAGCGACACCTGTGCTGTCATAATCGACACCTAGGAATGTATACTTCCCAGATACGCACAGATGCTCCCGCCACGATTCAGAATGCTTGTCGTTGTCAAACTGTCTGGTCAACCGAGTGAACCGACCCATCAACTCATGAATCCCTTTAAAATGAACAATGTTTGAATTATTTGCGTAAATTTTATTCATTGTTCTGCATGCTTGCTGGAAGTGACTGTCAGACTCATTTCGGGATTGAATCCTTGTAAGATCAGGGGACGCATCGCCGCGTTTTTTTCGCGCACCTTAGCAGCGACCTCTATTCTGTAATCGACTCACAGCAAAACCCCTCCTACGGCTGATTGGCCTAGGGTGCAGCAGATGGTCGATTGTTACGTGGGTGCCGTGGTCCATCAGTGAACGCCCAAGAGTGCGAATCTATCTGATGAAGAAAGATGGCGTTTGTAGACCTCATTGTTAGTGGAAAATGAAGGGTTGGGTTTCCAATACGAACAAAAGAGATTTGCTAGGTTTTGGGAAGTTTTGCATGGGAGGAAAGTTTTCCTGACAAGGGATTTCTGAACGAGAGTAGGAACCAGTTGGGAGCATTTGTTGTTTTTTTTAGGCAGAAGGATTGCTTTGTATTTCTTGTGTTGTTCTGTTTGCGGGCACCATGATCCAACATTTGATGTACAGTAAAACTGGCATTTTTTCCCTGAAAATGTAGGAAAAAAAAGCACAGCAACAGTTCAAAAACCTTATACTGGACCATCCATAAGGTTTACAGAATTTCAATACTTTCCTGAGACATGAGTTGGGATTTTTGGTCACCTCAACATAAGATGTATGATAAAGATGATCTTTTTTTTAGGTAAGAAAGACCTTAATATAAGGGAAATAAAACAAACACAGCAATCAGCCTTGGGCATAAGGCTGGAAATTTCTTCAGGGTGTATAATTAGAATAGAATGTACAGTATTTCAGATTGTTCCAAGTCTCTTAGATTAGAAAACACACAACAGCTCAATTAACTTTAATAAATTGGAAAATTAGCTTTTATTAATTTTGGTTCCTGGTCAACTCCAGTCCAGTATTTGCATGGACTATGGACAATTATTCTTTGATGTTTGGAGGCTGGTGATTGGCCTCAAAATGTGAATCAAGGATTCTGTGCTGCCATGTAGTGCAATTTTTGCGGAGGGGAAACTCTCCCATAGTTTTCCCATAACTCTGGTATTAATAATTTGATTGTTTTTGTCTTGATACCTGATGCATTGTGCAATTGCCCAACAGATACATATATGATGAGGTGCAAGATGGACTGGTTTATTGTACTAAGCTCAGAATATTTCAAACTGATAATTTTGTTAGGATGTCCAGAAAAGCAATGGAACTTTGGATGTTGTCAAAAAGTCTATAGAATTGGAGAAGATCATGATGTGAATTTGGTAGAACTGCACCACTTGCAAAATTTGCACAGACTTTTGCACATGGGTCTGCTTCCTCTATTTTGCCAATGTCAGAGGTTACATATGGCAGGTGACATGGGCATTGATACTAGGGTTGATATCATGGAAAGTTGTATAATGTACTACTGAAGCTTGGCACAATACTCATTCCTGTGAAAAAGGCAACTTTACAGAATACGATTTTAGTTGAGCTTAAAGTGGCCCATTGACAACACTTCCAGTCAGGAATGTTCAAGACAAGCTGATTGAGTTCTCAAGTAAAATGTTGAATTTATCTCAGCTCAAATTGAACTGGCCAACTGGGAGAAATTCAACATTTCCTTCATTGGGGCAATATGTGTCAGAGTTTCACACTTGGTGGTGTTATTGCAAAATTGGTGACCACAATGAATCTCCTGTGTACTGGGTTTTGCTTGTCCATACTTGAACAGGCAATGAGTGGAATAACCAGGATGTTTGGATGCATCTGTGTTAGATATCCAATGAAGATAACTGAAATGAATTCATTTGGGAAACTGTAGGGCATTTCAGCAGATGTTTGGAATGCAAAATTTCCCTCTGATGGTTATTCCAGCACAGAAGGCAAAATGGAAGTACAGTATTTATTTTTTAATGTGATCTGGCAGATGTTTCAGATAGATACATCATCTGCCCTCACCTGGCTGGGGTAGAAGGTGGCATCAAACAAGGAAAACCATATTTTGTTTTGCAATGAAAAATAACCTTCTTTGCTGCACATGTTGACACCAAAAGACCAAATCTCCTGATGAATACTTTCCAGATTTTATAGAAGAAACCATTACCTGAAAATTTCCAGTTATTAAATTTTTTTAATGTCTAAACTTTTTCCCCCAATTTCAACAAAAAAATTTGAAGCAATGGTCAGCCTGGAAAAATGGCATGCTGTAAATACATGGCATTACAGTACCATCAACTGCAGGATTGCAGTATTAGAATTACATAGAATTAAATCTGGTTCATTATATTTTTCCAACCACCAACAGTATCATTATTGAAGGCATCTCATCAGTCTTCCTTATTCTCATCACTTGTCTCATGTCCCTTCCTCTTCCAGTATCTGAAATACGGTACTGTACCATAAACATTGCACTCCCGGTAATGTGTACATGGCTGTTGAAACCAAATTCCAACCAAGGCGCCCAGCATATAAGAATGTCGCCGCCGTTCAAGTCCCTCACGGACCGACCATCATAAGTTTACATGACTCTGTCACTGTCTGGGAACCTCAGCTGGCGGCAGACGTTCATTCCTTGTTCGGCAATCCTCCCAGTCAACCTCTGTCATAGTTTCAAAGCAGAGAAAAAAACCATAAAATCCATACACTTCTACGGTATCAAATCCAGTGAATTATTATGCTGCATTCTACGATACATTCCTGGCAGAAACGCGATTTTCATCTCGCACAGAAGCCTGAGACAAGGAAACTTCACCCACGGCAAAGAGTGGACAACCCTGGCCGGTGGAATCGCACCGACGCACCCCCTCTCATCGCAGTCACTCTCTCCCCGTGGAAGAGGGAATGTCCCGAGTGCCCTGCGGACCGTGACCGATTCCCTCCGCCGCTGTATTAGCCCCGGATGTGACTCGGTTCGCTCCGTGTTCGTTCCACTAACAACGTCACCGTTTTGATATTCGGGTACAGTACTGCACGGTATACTGGCCGGCAAATTTGTGCACCCAATTTGTTGATGCTACGAGTGCCTGAACTTTTCTATCAGTGACCACATCAGCTTACCTATCACAAGTGATACCTACAGAGGAACTGTCGACGAAAAATTTCCTGGTACAGTAGAGTGCCCTGAGCTGCTTAATGGAGGGTGGTCGAGTATTATACGGCATCTACCGTACCTGATAACTGGGCGCTGGAAGGTAATGCCATCTGAAGAAATTAGAAAGAAAACAGCAATTTTTGAAATTGAGTTGGGCAACGTGAATGCAAATTGGACCTTATGCAGGGATTTCAGAAGAACCTCTGCTTTATGGTCCATCATTTCTGACCTATATAGATCCCTAACATAGGTGGACTCCCTGTACAGCAATCTCCTGTACAGTAATTATCTCTGTATAACAAGATTTTTTTGTGCCCCAAGAGTTTGATGCTGTCTCTACAACAAATGCTCTGCACAGTGAAATTTCTGGTCCCATGATTTTTTTTTGTACATAGGTCATTCACTTTTACATTTGAAAGTTGATAGCTTGAACTTTAATAAGTGTAGTACCTCCCCAAGTATAATTGTTTTTCAAGTCCCTGTCTGGATTTCCTCACAAAAAATGCATTAAAAACCCCTTTAACTCAAAGGCTTTTCCCCTCAAACCTTTGGGATTCAAAATTTATGAGACCATTTGTTTATTATTTTCTTGACATAGGAAAGAGAACAGCAATGAAAAACTAACATTATGTGTTTTGAAATCAAGGGAAAGGCTAATTGGGCAAATAAAACCTTGCCTCCAAGTTCAGCATCCAATCAACTCATTTGAAAAGCAATTAAAGGCTCAGAATATCACCATTTATAATTTTCTGTGATTCCTCTATCTTTCCCACAACATAAAAGCTTTTTGCCCTTATTACTTGAAACCTTCCCAACTCACTTCCTCCCAAGGATGAATTTTTTTGCTGGTCCCATGAAATTCAACTGGAAAGAGGTTTGCCTGAATCATAATGATGGTCCAGAAACGCTGCAATAATTTGAAAATAGTGCTAGACACAACATTTAAAAAAGTCATGGGTTATATAAGAATGTCAATTTTCTCTATGTGATCTAACTGAAACTTCAGCTGAGGCTTGTGTACTGTATTACTGTATAAAAGTTAAAATTGAGACAGTACTGTATACACTATAAGTGTATATCATCAGAAGTGTGGCTTGGTTCACACCCGCCAGGGGGCCGGAAGGATGGAAGTCACCCCAAAGCTATAGTCTAATACTGTTTACTCCTGGTCGTCCTGGGGGAGTACCTGAAGCGTGGACCCTTTCTCATGGGATGGGGTGGGGTTGTGGGTGGAAAAACTCGGGTTCTCTCCCTGCTGCAACTCACAAGTCCTGGGGAATACTGTACTGTACTTGCGGATGAGGTCTGTGCCGCACCACCATCGATTTACCGGCCCCTTCTGACGCCTGCGTGTCGCGTGCAGCGGGTGACTCGGAATGAGTCTCATGCTTCATGCTCCGCAAATAGTAAATAAACTCTGTGATTTCCCCCACTGCATCAGTAACAGCCTTTACTCAACTATAGAACCCCATCATTGTAAGACACACTTCTTATTTACCCTTTTTTTTAATGATGACCATCCTCTGCACCGAAAAATCGGAGGAATCATTGACTTTACTTATGCTTAAGTTGACAACTCGATTCTCTTACGGATAAAACACTTTCCATATAAATTATCCGGATTATATTCGTTGTTCCAATGGACCAAAATACAGTATTATGATGACCTATGTGAAACTTCACCAGTCACGCAATATGATGTGTAGGTCCTTTGGAAATGTTGAGTGCAAAACATTTACAAATGCTAGCCTGACTTTAGAGGGATCTTGGTTCTCAGGTCACTAATTTTGAAGTCATCTCTCACAAGTACGTTTGTTTATTACACCCCATACACACATGAAAAATGGACTAAAGGAATCCAAAAATAGGTACAGTAGACCTAGCCCAAACCTCAGTGGAACTTAAGTCAGCTTGGTGAGGACATATATTAGAATATTG
>CAJPEX010002013.1:0-45392 GCA_905338405.1 Notodromas monacha
TCGACAGAACGTTATCTTGGAAGGAACTAAGTTTTAGATTAATCGCGTAAGAAAGAGAGACGTTTCTTTCTGCACGAAAGTGTCTGAAGTTTTATTCTTTCGCCGATTTAGGATAACAACGGCCAAAAACATACAAAATTGATGCATGTAAAAGGAGAAAAAAAGGAAAACAAAAGCTTAAAAAGTAATACGGTAGATTCACACTTGAGGTGGTTCAATTAATGCCCGTGATTTGTTCTAATCGGTGAAGAAAAGGAATCCGATCTTTTAAAGCGTCTTTCCATTTCAGATGAATTACGGTAATAACGAAGCAAAAATACTAAGAAAAAATGAATAATGAAAAATATCTTTCTCGGAGGTTTCCATACTGTTCTTCTTTATACTGTACATATTAAAACGTGAAGAATATGAACCCATCATTAGATTGCGCAGTAAGAATGCAATATTTTCGTTGCAAATTCTACATGGAGTGACTTTTTCCGACAGAAGTTTTTATATGAGTGCCAGCAACAATTTGAAAAATCCTATTTATTAAAACGTATTTCCTTGCAAAATATTGTCTTGAGATTTCTCACCTCCGCAGCACAAATAAAATCAACTCCAAAACGATTAACTTTAAAAATATGCTGGCAACACAAAATTTGTGAGAAACTGTGTGATATATACTGTATATTAGAATGCAATAATCATGTTATTTAAATGGAGAATTTTGTTGTTGAAAATATTCAAATCTAAATAAACAGCCGAAGTCATTGTAACTCAAATACTGTAAATGAAAAAACAGGACTTGGAAGTTATATCAAAATACTTTGTTAAAAAGTGGGAACAATCACGCCCCCATCATAGACTGTATTCATATCCATAATGCTGATCGTATTGCGTCAAAATATGGGTCCCCTATCCATTGACCAGCACAACGAGAAAGTGAATGCCACTCCCATGTATGCATGCATGCAGTCACTTCATTCAGTTTCGTAACAACATTCAACCACTCCAAGCACAAAATAAAAAAGAAAGAAAAAATTGGCGAGCTTTGTATTCAAGCCAATCAGTGCCAAATATTGTAATTAAGGCCGCGTAGTGTTCATTAAAATTTGTCAGCATGTTTGACTGCATGATTCTGGTATCAATTCTTCACACCTACGCCGCCATCAGGAATGACTTCGGTAAGAGCATTTTTTCGAATCCAAAAATCAATTTTATTTTTTAACCACTTATAGTTACTAAGAAAGTTTCCATTTATTTTTAAAAATAAATACTGTACGCAAGATGAGTATGACTCTACACTTCGAAAATAAATCTTCCTGGCCTCACATTACAGGAGTACACTTTTCCTTTTCATGACATGGTTGCATCAGTTGATTTGAGATCCTCATACACCTTGGAATTTTATAAATCTTTTTCGTTTTAAATTCTAATAATTTATTTTACAAATATATTTGTTTATTACTTCCTTGAAATGGTTGCTGGGCGCTTTATATTGGGAAGTGCAGGCCAAGAAAGTCTGATCATATAATTTCTTACAGAAGATTTCAATGTGTAGATGCAGGTGGACTCTCTCTAAAACGACCTTGCCCACAACAAATTTCCTTGTACAGTATTTAATTTTTTTTGGGTCCTTAAGCGCATAAGGCTCTTTTCCCATATTAAAAGGAGTTCTCTACAGCGAAATGATCTGTATACAAATCTTTTTCTGAACCCTTAAATTTTGTTGTAGAGAGCATCCATCTGTTATTTCCCATGTGACATTGTCTTTAATGGCTTATATATTTCTTAGAGTTCAATTCCTTTTGGATTTAGTTAGGAAATGTCAAGTTTCCCATGCAGGTATAGCCAAGGAGCCATTCTAGAAACTTTTGAATTGAGAACCTCTGCTCTATAGCCTTAATCATCATAAAATATTGTTTTAATGACTACTGTACACTGCTTTCAAAAATCTGTATACTGTGTATTGTCAAAGATGTAGTACACTTGAGCCTTGATAAGTCCAACCTCCCTAAGCCAAATACATCCCTAGGTTTAAATTTTTTCAAGTCTCCTTTCTGAATTCTCTTTAAAAAAAAAAAAGATTAGAAACCTCCCTAACTCAGTGTTTTTTTCTCAATTCCTCCTTAGGTCAAATTTTCCGCAGCCTTTTGGCTATTATTTCCTAGATACAGTTCATGAAAGAAAAAAGCAATAAATAAGCAAGTAACTTAATGTGTTTTGAAAGGAATAAGTGACATACTAATTGGGAAAATGAACCCCTGCCTTCAAGTTCAGCATGATTTACACTCATTTAAGAAGTATTTTCTAAGGCCCAGAGAATATCACCATTTACATTTTCCTGCAATTGTTTCATGCTTCCCACAAAGAATTCTCGTTTCCCTAACTACTGTAGAAGCCTCCCTAAATGGAAACTTCCCTAAGTCACATTTGTTCATGGCCCCTTGAAATTCGACTTACAGAGGCAGTTCAACCCCAAATTCAACATCTTTGACTTTCCTATCCATTATTGAAGGCGAGACCACGGAACAAAGTCAGCAAATTTTCTCGCCATTCCCCCGGGAATTCGGCGAGCTGGGTTCACTGCGACCCGACATTCTACCTCATCAGCAGGATGACTTCATCAGAGACATCGTGTTCGGGGACCCAGTCTTGCAGCTCGAACCCCCGGGTCACGGTGGGTTGCAGCACCCACGTGAGGAACTGTTTCTCAATAACTTCCTGGGACAACCGCCTGTATCTCCTTTAAGACTCGCGAATCCCAGGTTCCAGGAACCCAGCATAAACCCCGGCGGGAACCCGATCATCCCTCGTCGGATCGGGAGCAAGACGGATCCCTGGATCTGGGATAACGGCCGGCAAGACAACGGAGAAAGATCTTCGAGTATCGCGGATTTGCAGAGGAATCCACACAGGAAGCCCCTCGAGGATCGTCTCAATGATAACCAAGGCAGCACACGCAGCAAGGTTCATTACATTCAGCCCCGCTCTTCGAGGGCTCTTGTCACGTCATCATTCCAGGTGAGAATAAAAAAAAACGGGCCAGTGACATCTCAGACCCACACGGACGACGAACGTAAATACCTACTCAACGACAACAAAAAACCCAATACTGTACTTGAAAGAATATACGAACAGTTTTTGAACTAAAAATTGCTGACGGTGAATGTCTGAAATTTTGAATGCAGATTCAGATTCACACAGCACATAACCGAACGACTCAACTTCACACCGCTTTTCGGAACGTATACCGTGTTAAGATTCATTGTATGATGGGTCACTGCTCTCCAATCAGTGGCACATTTTCTGAAGTGTTGCCGTACTTAAAGATAGAATAGGAAGTGTGGATTGCACATTTTTAACACGCAAGTCTAAGAGGGGCTTCCATATCAAATTCAACGAAGACCACAAATCCTCAAAAGCGATTTTTAATTTAAACTTTCCCACAGAAAGCGTGTAGTGCAGCTTCAATACATGAATTATTCTCTGGTTCACCTCATACGGGTACCGTTTAAAATCCATCATCCTGAGGTTATTGTCTGCAGGTCATCTTCCTTGTAATTAAGAATGTCGTGGACAATGAATAAAGCATGCGTCGGCTTAAATAAATTTATGTTTAGACCCCTTTTTCTCACTTATTCAACAAATGTCATCAACAGGTGAATGATTATTCAATCCAAAATGAAACGACCGCAAAAGAGCACACGGAATCGAATATTACATCGCAAGAAAAAATGCATCAACGAGGCAACAATATCTATGACCCCATCGTCATCTACGGTACACTCAAGAAATCATTGGAAACAAGTGAACATGCAGCCTATCGCAGCAGCGAGAGAAAGAAATCTCCGAATTTGTCGGGAAATCCAGCCCGGAAAATTCACGCTATCTCTAGATCCGCGCGACAATTGTCAAGTGAATTTGAAACTTCGTCAACCACCAGTTTTCCTACAACAGATTCAACAACTACACAACTTGACTCTTCAAGCATCGCGGATAACTTATTGGAACCCGTCATCGTATACGGAAAACCCGCAGAAGAATTCGGAGTCACAGTATCAACTTCCTCAGATGAATCTAGCGAATCTGAACTCACCGAAACTTCCTCGACTCACACACCAGTCATTCAGACTGTGTCATCGACTGTCGCCAGCACAGCAGAAGAAATCTCGCTTTCCCCATCATCAAACGAGACAATAGAGAACAACACTTTTCCTACGCCAAATCTGGATGATTGGATGCCCATGAACACCCCGAATTTTCCAATTGAACTCATGGACACGTTCATCGGATCCGCGTTGGCCATTGCGGCAAATATCGGGGAATGGATGAGCAGTCAAATCCCAGTCAGGTTGAGTCCTTGTTGCGAAGGAGCGGAAACCGAATGGACACAAGTCACCAGCACTCCGACAAACCCCCCTGAACAGGTTAATGCCACAGGCGATGATCCCTTTCAGGAGCTTGACTGGCTGCCAAATGAAGCAAGGCTCAGATATTCTCATCAGCACTTTGATCCTTCAAACTCAGTGCCGTTCTTTGAACGAGAGAGAGAACCTCGATCACCAGGAAATCCGTGAGGGACTGTGAATAATCAGACGTAAAAAATAAAAAAATGCGGTTCTCGAGCGGAAAGCGCAGTCATTTTTTTTTAATGCAAAACAATAATTAAATTTTTTTTTTTCGCTGTGGGGATCTTTAAACTGAACTACTTCCACCTCAAGTTACGTTCCAAAAATGTTTTCGTCGCACGAGATGGTAGAATAAGATAAACTCAGGCCTCATTATCCATGTTCTTAGCAACACTGCATCTGATTAACGAAGCCATCACCTTTAATCTGAAAACATGTTTGCAGCAGGACCCACCACCACCTTCCGAATTTTTAAGTTCATGATACTGTCTTTTCATAGTTGAGTGCATCTGGTAAACGTATTTCTTTTCATTATTGAAGTAGGGTAGCTGATATGGCACGTAGTTATGAAGGAAAATTCCATTCGTGTTTTATGTTACCTTATCAATTATTTAAGCGACGAATATAATAATTATCTCGGGAAACCAAGGTTCAATTACAACACTGTATAAAATCACATAATTCAAGGGTGAATACAATGAATTAAAAAAAACCATGTCAGACTCATATGAAACAGGAATTCCATTTTCAACAGACTATTGACAATGAATGTCAGCATAAAGAAATCAACACGCCCCCAGAACGAACGTCTATCATAAGAGTAAGCTGAGGATTTTAGAAATGCAGAAATAGCCAAGTAACGACACTGCGGCAAAGCGAAGAGAGGGCAAATTGTTGAGGATATGGAATTCGTCGAACTCGCGATCAGAATTTAAACTTGTATTTCTTGGCTTGTTTGCCAGGAGGCTCTTGCTTTTCTTGTTGCCGCTTCCGTTTCGTCTGAAAAGTAAAGAAATATTTCCGACCAACAATGTAGAAATCTTTCCACATCCAATATACAGGAATGCTACTGTAAATTGAAACCACTGTAAAGCGCACCCTAATTTTGGACTGCGATTTTGAGAAAGTGAATTTAAAAGAACTCGATTGTAAAGCGTAACGAATTCTGCAGAAATTACACACATGCGGAGTGTAAACCGAAAAAAATGTTCCCTTTTTTGATGAAGTACGTCATGCAGTCAAGGCCGAAGCCTGAGGACAAAAATAGCCACCTGAATTCTGAGAGACTTTCAAGGGATGAACAGCAGAAAATCTGTACAGGAGATTTTTACGTTATCAATGAGACACCCAAGGTTAATTCCTCTCAACAAGAATGTTGAGAAGTTCGCATTAGCCGCACATAAATTCCTGCAATAAGGCCTACACTGTACTCAAATATGCTCCATCGAACGTCTATGATTGCGGAAATATGAGTACAGTAATCAGCTTTTACCTTCTGTCGTGCGGCGTGTTCGGCAACCATGTCTGATAAATCTTCCTGCCCTGGAACACCTAAGCCCGCGGCCTGACGTCTCCGCAACTGTTCATCATATTTCGCCTTCATGGCGTCGGCCGTATCGACCAGGTCCAATTCCGAAGGGTCCAAGGCAACTTCAACACCATCAGCTCCACCAGCTGGCACAGTTCCGGCACCAGTGGCCGCCGTCACGTCGTACACGTGCGCAGAACCCATCATACCAGCTCGTCCGATCATCCCGTCCATCCTCTTCTCGGGTAGTACTTGAAACAACGGCTGGGGTTCGGACCTTGAAACAAAATAAATGAATTAAATTCACCCGCATTGCTCTCATAACTTTGCGTTGTTCACAGAGAGAGGAATTCAGAACTCGAAGTAAATTTACATGTTAACTCCTTCTGAAGGAATTTCTTGGGCCCTGGCGTTCTTCTATTGGTGTAGTGTAGATGCATCTTACTTTACACTAATACGGTACTGTATTTCTTTCCAAATTTTAATTTTCTCTTGGTTCTCTCATTCAGTATCTCCTTCGAAGAATATCAGTTGTTTCAATTTTCCAAAACAGACCTTAGATCCACCAAAAATTTAAATTTCACTCTTCGATGAAAAAAAAGTTCTCCATGAGAAATCCACAACAGGATCTCGCTATTATATGGTACGGTATAACTGTACTGCAGTTACTGTACTGCTAATGCAGTACAGTAATATAAATCCATTTACTGTACCTATCTTCCATTTCGGTTTCAATGCGTCTTTTACGAAGCTCGATCATATCCGGGGTATCTAATCCAGCGGGAACAGAAGTAATGCCCGAGGGCGTCGCGAAGCCTCCTGGCGTCATCAACCCAGTCATATCTTCGTCTTCGGCCCTTCCGTCCTGTTCAAGCTCCGCCTCTTCCTCTTCTTCTTCCTCCTCCTCCTCTTCCTCTTCTTCACTTTCCTCTTCTTCGGATTCTAGCTCACCCCACAAATTCTTCTCCATATCCGTCGGCTCCAGATTAACCTAGAATTTCGAATGAATATTTTAAGTTATAAGATTTTAAAAAATCAGATAGAAGATCCTCGTTCCCACACACTGGAAGAATCGCAAACCTGTCGAGCTTTAACCAAAATGCGTTCGTGAATTTTGTACCAACGTCGGCTGTTTTAGAGCAGCATGTGAAAAATGTTCTTACTTCTTTGTTTCATTTGCAGTATTGTATGGTATCCAACTCTTCACTCAAGTCTATTTCGACAGGTTCGAATCTTCTGCTCAGGAAGCTACTGAAGACTAAGCAATGAAGGAAGCGAACAGTACAGTACTTTATACGGCATCTCTACACCCTAACTGATGCAAAAAAATAACCTCTCCCATCAAGAAGATACTCGTCTTTTTCAATTTTATGCTCTGGACTGCAGTGCGAAGCTCACTGAGCAGGGCTATTTTTATTTCTTGCTCCCAAGACATCTTCGCCAACTTTAAAGTTATTCCCGGTAAAAGAAAAAGGGATGCAAAAATAAGTAGCTATGGATATGCGGGTAAACGAAGGAAAAAAGGAGAAATAAACGTGAAAAATTACAGCACTGTACATCTAAAGCGAAGAAAAAAATGTTCTACGTTCGTCGAACCTCTTGATCGTGATGATACGTTCCGAACACATCTCCGTAAAGCGGTTTCCCCATATGATCGACTGGCGGTTTTCCCCAACCACCAGCGTGATATCCGAACGAGCATCCATCGGGGATCGGTGCGTTCAAACCCGGGATTTTCAAATTCGGATACGAAGGCGGAGGTCCGTAACGTTGCATAGCAATGAGCCACGGTGGAGGAATTTTGTGGGAGTTCGTTCCAACCGGCATTCCGAGAGCAGTTCGCAAATCATCCGACAATTCTCCCGGCTTCTTCGCCTTCAGCTTCGTCTCGAACTCTTTCCCCTCGTAATAGAGGTCGCCATGAATCGTCATCCTGGGTTTGCTTTGCCACCTGATGAATTCGAACAATGAAAAAAAAATGTTTTGAAATAAATAAATAAATAAAATCCTGAAAGCTCATTTATTGGAAATTCTGCCTTTCACTCCACGTTTGCTCTAGTATTTTCGATGAAGTTTCTTCAATACACACGCTCCGACGTCTTCACGCTTGAACGCACGCGATGATCGTCCATTTCAACATAGATGACGCGCAAATTTCTAGCTTGTTACGTCAAAAGTACGTCACATCATTGTTTTTCAGTATAGATGACGCATATCAAGGTCAGTTAACGAAATTTTTTGCTGAAGTAAATTAGATGGGCGATTCAAAAAACAATTGCCTGTCATTTCAGACAGCGAAGTTGTGAGGAAATCAACGGAAGAGATTCCGTATTTTTTAAATAAATGCTATACGCCAAACAAAATTCGCGTATTTCTTCAGAGAATAAATGCAATTTCAATATGTTATTGAAATTGCATTAAGTTGCACCTCAACTCATGAGCTGTTTATTTATTTACATTTGCAACACATGACACGCTTGAATCAATTCATATTATATTTAGTTGGGTCAACTCAGGCTATTTATCGTTCTGTTGGGTTCTTCCGGTAGGATTAGTGTCGTAGCCTACATTTGTCCCGACACTTCAGGAAAGAAGATTAAAAATAAAACATAACTCATTTTTCTCAACCAAATATCGAAGAACGCGGCATTCAACCCATGGAACTCACTTGAAGAACGCGTCGTGCAGTTTTTGATAGTCAATATCAATCTTCCCGAGCTTCGGTCGCACCTTCTCGCGCATTTTACTCTTAAGCGTTTTCTGTTCCTCCTTTTCATGCAAAGCTGCCCTCATTTCTTGGATACCAGTCCGACGAATGAATTCGGGCAATTCGAAAGGCGGCTTTTCAAAACCACGCTTTCCCTGCAAATATTTCCGCTTGAAGCACCAGTGCCGAGGCACAGGTACAGTGTTTCGGGCCGCTTTCAAGAAAACGAGAGTCGTCGGGTCCTTGGCGGTTACATCGTGCATTTCCACGACGTCCGGACGATTCACGCGCTGCTTCAAGTCGGCAATCGACATGCGAGTGAGAATCTTCTGCTTTCTCTTGGACATCTTGGGTTTGTCATCTTTCTGCAAAATGGAACGAACGTATTAAGGTGAATCCAATGAAGGCCAAGACATTTCAACAGGATCGACAATGATTAGCTATGATTCCCCGTTTGTTACGTCTTTTCTTGCACTATACTTAACCTCGATTTTCCAACTGATTCACGACATAGGAACCGTAATAATTGCAAATCTTTGACATGAACAGGAAAGACGCGCGTTTTCAGCAAAATTCTCGCGGCATGAATGAACAAGCTGAACTGGGTTCTTACCGGTATCACCCCTATCCTGAATTCGCCGAATTTTCCTCTGAACAGGTTTTTATTTTCCAAAGAAATTTTTAAAGATTGCATCAATTTCAAAAACTTAAACACCAAAATTCAAAGAATGAACATCAACGATGTCCAAAAAGTGACTTTGCAATGGAAAACTCAACGCTGCCGCCGAAAAGATTATCAAGAATGAGGAGAATGTACATCGTAATTTTATATTCCCGAGATAGTCAGAAGCAGAAGGGATATGGCATGAGTCTGAAATTGAATTGAAAATGCAACTGTGAATTTCAGTGATATGTACTCGCACAAATGATTCTGTACTTGTATTGAATGAAAGAAGTGGTGAAATCTCTTGCATAGGTGTATCTTCTGAAGGACATCTTCGACGACGCAGATTACAACAAAGATGGCCGAATCGATGTCACCGACCTATCCTACATATTCGAGAAGTGGGGATTCCCCATAGAGCTAAAGCATTCCGCAGAACTTATTCGCAGGACGGAAATGAACGGAGGCAATACACTAATCTTCTCCGATTTTATGACTCTCTGGAGAAACATACATGAAGGCGACGTGCCTGCATCCATGCGCAATCAGCTGCTGAGAACAGTTGAAGTATTGGGAATTAGACCTAATGGAGAGCAATCGACTAAACTCAGATTCGCCGGAGCAAAAGGCTTTTTCGAGCAAAACACGCGAATGCCAATTCACCAACAGCAGAGTCCGGAGAAAGAAGAAACATTAAAAGCCAGATTTTGCGCCAACACAACTCGTGGACGCAACAGCGGAGAAAAAGATCCGCGATGGAACGAGTACTACGGATGATTCCTTTTTTCTCTTTGGAATTGAAATTGTAACGAAAATTGTCATCGGATTTATTCCCCGAAGCACTGTAGTAAGGATTTAATCATGCGTGGTTTCATTCGCGATCTCACAAAACGCTCTTTTCACGTGTTTAAACTTCCTATTGAACTTGATTACAGTGGAGTACTCCCTTCCATCACTTTTCCTGCCTAGAGTTCTTACGAGCGTCCGCTTTACCGGAGAATCAACTTCTAGATGAATATTTCATTTCCTCGACGAGGTTTTTCTTCTCATTTTCCTGCTTTAAGAAATTCTTCAAATTTTTGACACGTTCAAAATACGAGAAAATGAATTCCCCTTGTTGATGCAATTTCTTATAATTCCTGAGCTTGACACGTTAGCGAAAGACCAGATTTAATCATCGACGCACTCAAGATCTTTCTCGACACGTACTGCAAAGAAACCACTCCAAAAATGAAAGCGGAACAGTCTTTTTTGCGATAAATTCATCTACACACGAAATCACGGCGATCTCTGAAACATCGAAGACCAACTTCGACTCGATCAACCAATATATCTATACAGGTATATGCATTATTAATTTTTGGAAAGGTAAGACAAAAAGGTTAAATTGAAGTGCAGTAGTAAGAATAGGGACTCGCCTTCTCTTCCTCTAAATCATCGGCCTCCAGTTCTTTGGGGACTTTCCGGAGGTTTACTTCGGGCTTCGGCGCTTCTTCAGCTTTCGCTTCATTAGGATCCACGATTCGAAACGCTTCAAAGATAGTAGCGAATTGAGAATAGAGCGGATCCGTAAGCTCCAAATCCAACTTTTCCTGAACATATTCCACTTCAACGTCGGTTACATCAGAGTCTTCGCTTGGCTTATCCTTCGATGCTTCCGCATTAGCTGGAAGACGCTGCTTCTTCCTCTTCTTCTTTTTCTTCTTCTTGATGGCCTTCGCGGACTTCTTCTCGGATTGCTTGTCTGCTTCGTAGTCGTCTTCGTCGTCGCCATCAGAAGGGACGCCGGAATCTCGATCTTCTCTTCGAACGCTTCCACTGGCATCGCTTTCACCATCGTCCCCAATTTCCTTCTCACGTTCCGACTTGAAAGCCAGAACTTGCTCGAGAGCCTGAGGAAGCCGATATTCGTTTTCTTCTCCTGGAGGCATATCATCAATCCCACCACGGCTCGCAGCGACAAGTTCTGCAGAAGTCTGAAAATACGAGAGGATGACGTAACGAACGTCACGTGTAATGAATTTTCCATCACCGGAATCGGAAGTGCCACTGTTTTTGTTTTTTGTTTGCGCATTGGACTCTAAGTTACGGGGATGAACTACATAAAAAGCGCTATTTCTAGAACAATATGATGAAAATAGCTATGAGAAATTCGGCTGCCAGCACGATTTTTGCACAGAAATACTCTTATCGCACTCTTGATTGCGTTCACGTTGTTTTTCTGGCTTCTGCTGCGTGTTTCTGCCGTTCTGTTTTTCTTATTAAGCTTAATACAGGATTATGTAAGAATTAATCAAAGAATTTCATCAAGAAATTTCAAGTGAAATGGATTTGATCAGTTACAGTATTCATACATTGTAGTATCTTCTTTAAATAGTTAAATTAGTCGGTCAATGGATGGGCTGGAGGTGGAGCAAATGAAGTCTCAAGTATAAACCGAGGTAAATGACCACAGTACGCATCATACGAACTACCCGATAAGTTTCGCGTTTGAAAATCACCTCATTTGAGCCAAAGAATATCGAAGAAGAATTAGAACTAATACGTAAATTGACGTTATTTTTCTATGTTCGATTTTCTCCCACGGGATATTATTCTTGTAAGCAATATAACTGCCGAATAACTCGGAAAAAATTCTTTGAGTACAATTTTTATCTCAGAGATTTTCATGTTGAACCGTCAATTTTCTGTATTTATTTAGGCTTTGGCAGACTTATTTTCAATGGCAGAATGATGCAATGGTTGATGGTACAGGTGGGCTCTCTCTACAAGAATTTTCTCTGCATAGCGATTTTTTGTGGTCACATAGGCGTACCTACGAATATTATAAGGGGTTTTTACAACGAGATTCTCTCTACACTGATTTTTCTGGTCGCCTGTATTTCATTTTAGAGAGAGTCCATGAGTATATGATAGATCATCAGGACAAATTTGATAATAGCTCATCAATATGCCAACAGTGTGCGAAAAAAAGACGTTACTTTTTAATCGAAGTTCTGAAAGAGCATGCAGTTTTCTAATTGTATGATAACAATACTACGATTAACTACCAGAATATTTTTGATCACGTTACGTCATGAAAAAATTCCTCACCTGTGGACGGGCACGAATGATGGCCTTCCGCGAAACGCGGATATCATCTTGTTCCTCAACGTCCATGGTTCACTCAAACGCGATCAGACGATTCGAAAAACTGACCTTTCTGAAATGGAGAAAATTCCATTAAACGCTCCTTCCAATAATCGATTTAAATAGTTCTAGAAAAAGAAACCAAAACTTTAATACCCAACTTCCATGTAACAATAGTGTGCGACAATTTTAGTAATCTTCCACCCAAGGAACATTTCGAGTTATTTGGCTCCATTACGACAGCTTTCGTCAAAAAATCATAAGATGAAAGGTATCACAGCTTTTCGGTCCCTAGGATAATTAGGAATCTTCTCAAGATAGAACTGGTGATGATCCAGACCACGCTTTGTCAACATACAGGTTGTGAAAAACGCGAAGGCGCACCCAGGAAGACCGCTCATGGCCAGTGCATAACCCCACCATTCGACTATTTCTCCAAAATAATTTGCGGCAGAAACAAACTGAAACAATCCCCCGTAAGGAATTTTGTAACCGCCTTCCGAATCATTTTTGCGCAACGACCTTAAAACGTGATCTGAATGCAAGTTGATCGCCATCCCTAAAATAAATATTACAAATCCGCACAGATACGATAAACTCGTTAAACGCGGATCTTCATACGAGACTTCATTCAAAAGGTATCGAGCCTGAAGGTATCCGTTGAAAGCACAAAATGTGAATGCACTAATGACGACGCTCAGAGGAGAAGGTTTACCCGCTGTGATCAAGACAGGATACACGAATGAACTATAAAACGAGAAAATCGGATATCATAAATCATGAACTGGACAAGATCATTTATCTAGAAAGCGGTTTCCGCCCATTTACTCCTGCTTTTTCGTTAAGGAATGAGAGAGGCGGGACTAAGTTTACAGGAAGCTGGGAACTTTCACCGCCCGGAAATTACTCTAATTAGAAAAAAAATTCGTACAAAAGAATATTAAACCGAAGCTAATAAAATCTCCAAGTCAAGTCCTCATTGTGCGTCAGGTTACATCTCAGCCTAATGTATCATCTAGACTTCTAGAGTACAGGGAAAATATTTGGATCAGCAGCAGTGAAGTAGCGAAGTGACGGAAACAGATTTGGACCACAACTTTCCGTCTCACATAATGAACACGACTTACTGCCTATGCTAAACAAGTCGCGCTAATATTCTGAGATGGAAAAATATAATTTCTCACAAGCCTTCCAGAACAACCCAGGAATATTGAAATAATCTTGCATTAATCACAAAATGAACATCTGTCACGGTAGATTTTGGAGCGGTATTTGATTTTGCGGGAACTCTGAATTCATAAATTATCTCACATCGCGGATGCCCTCAACATTTACTGTACAGTACATTCTCATGAAATATTGTTAGCGTTCTCAACGATCTCTTGAATATAAGGAAAATTAATGTTATGTCAGAGTCGGGGAAAGATACGAGAAAAAAATAGAACTGAGCAGAACATGGTAGTGGAAACCGCTTTCTGAGACGAAAAATTATTTTCTCACCGCTGGAAGTAGTGGAGCATAAACAATAAGAGCACACAATCTGATGAGATCCAAGCAATTCCTTTCATCAATCTTAGCGCCAGAGGAATGAAAAACGCCGGAGACTCTTGCACGACCCAGGCCAACTTAACCGGCACAAAAAACCCGTACCCTTTCGTGGAATATCGCCCATAGGGATGTCTGTTCGGCCCCAGTAACACCCCTAGTCCACTTACAATGAGGATGCATGACATTGAAAACGAAATGTAACTCATTATAAAACCACGACGTCGACCTGATGGAAAAGGAAGACCAATTATTTCTTGGTCAACGCACGAAAAAAGAAAAGCATATAAAATCCTCTTAATTAAAGTCCAGGTCTGTTGAACGAAATTCGATATGTATTACGATCAGCGTCTACGTCGATAATGCTGAGTAGGAGTACTCGAATGCTGTTTCCCGTAGGATCCGTGGTTGTCGTTACACGGATACATCATTGGTTGTGGTGGGGGGTACCCGGGGTTCTCATAAGAATGCATAAACCCGTATTGGGGCTGTGGTCGGGAGGAATACGGCATTGATACAGGGCTAATACCCGACGGGCCCTCGCTACCACGAAACTGCCGCCCAGCCGTGGACTTCTCGTCATTATTGCGCCAGGGATTTCGTTTTGGATGATTATTCGGCGTGCGATTCTGTGACGCTCCTTGATTCTGGAAGAGATTGATTCTGCAGTTGAAATCGGTCTTGAAAATAAATCCCAAGATAAACTAACCTGCGCTTGTATTTGAGTGGTGTCAAGTACCAAGAGCTCACAATAAAGAGGTCGGTGAAAGAGCTTAATACCTTGCATCAAATGAATCGCATACAAAGACGATTCTTCAGCCGGAAAGTACACCAAGGCTACTTTTCCGTCTTCTTCGTCAAATAAGCTCACATCGACTACTGGGCCAGCCTGATCAGATTTCGTTCAGAATGAGATGAAATGTATGAAGCGTTAAGCCAATTGGGCACTTACCTGAGAAAAAAGCTCCCCAAGAAGAACCTTGTCGACAGCATATTCCAAATTGTGGACGACGACCGCAGAAAGATCGCTTATTTCGACATCAATAGAAACTCTAGCATTACGGTTTGGTCCACGTTTCGAATTCGATGACATTTTGAGAAAAATGCCTCTCTGCGATCAAGGGTGACTATGCAGATAAAATTTATCAAATGAACTGCGTTCACAGAACGCTTTCGCGACTCGTTTCCACTAATGTTTACAGCGAACGTGAGACCGCGGTTGAACAGTATCGGCTTTACATTTTTCGTCATTCAGAGTCAGAGCACAAAAATGTTACACCTTAGACGATCTCATGTTCAATACTGAACAAAGTTCGTACACTGGACGGTTCCAACGATTAAATTCACTATTCAGGATCAATTATTCGGAGCAAAGTAATCCCTGCGGAGTACGCACCTCTCTCTCCGCCAGCCAAACCTTCACCACAGCAGGCCAAACGACAACAAGCTTGCATGCTTGCATTTAAGGAGAATAGATTCCTTGAGGGAATGTCGCTGTAGATAGGTCCGTACGCCCTGAGGGCACAGTAGGTCGGATGGGTGGACAAGATTGGCCTTGAGGGCCTTCCTCCCTGGTCTCCTCTCCACCTTCGTCGTCCCTCGGCCAAACGTCACTTCGCTCCGAGATCTCGACTAGAGCACTTCTATCCTTTTTACTGTGTGACTTGTGACTATTCTAACCGGAACTCCCGGAAGGAGGGACCAGAGGAGAGGTGGAAGCAGCAGGGAGCCCCAAACGTCACTTCGCTCCGAGATCTCGACTAGAGCACTTCTATCCTTTTTACTGTGTGACTTGTGACTCTTTATGTTGTTGGTGAAATCAAATACGACTGTTTAAATTGTGACAAGAGGCCGAGGACATTTATTTCTGCACTAAAACCTTATTGGGGGCTCGTCCGGTCCGAACCCTGCAACCCCGATCGACTCTTGTTCACAACCGAATGGTGCGTACTACTGAGAACTCTAAAGCCGCTGCGTTGCCCTACGTTCCGCCAAACGCCGACCCAATGCACAACGCTGAAACCCCTGCGGAAGCTGCTCCGGGAAGTGCCCCGGCTCCGAAGCCCGCTCCGCTACCAGCGCCGCAGACGGGATGGGAATTGGTGCCAGTGCCGACGCTCAAGTATTTAATCCACGCATACGAGCTCGGCCAACCCGCCGGCGACGAACGACGGCACCTCATCGCTCTTCTTCAGCAGAACCTCATCCCCGCCACGCTCGCCCAGGGCTGGCTGCCACCACCGGGATGGCAATCTCAAGCAGGGCAGTCTCCACATGCTACGCCGTGGTCCTTCTTCCCCGCGCTCAGCGGCTCGGCATCACCGGCTACGCCTACGACTCCTCAGCTACCGCCCCTGCCAACACGGAATTCCGGTGAGCTACGACTTTCTGAACTACCCAAGCAGCGTGATGACGAACCGTTCGAGGATTACGCCGAGGGCCTACGTCGCATGCTGGCCATCGACAACGTCACCCTCGGCATGAAAGTTCGGTGTCTTCTCCACAATACCCTGCCCGACATCCAGGCATCAGCAGCGATCCTGTTCCGCAAAGGCCACGTCGAATTCGAGGCCCTAGCAACAGCGCTTGCTCGCGCTTATCCCACACCGCATCTGGACCGGTTGGACCAGTTCCGTCAAGCTCGACCCAAGTCCGGCGAGAGCTTCGTCAACTTTGGAGAACGGCTGGAACACTCGTTTGACCTGTTCACGGGAGCAACCCCCGACAAACCGCTGTCCGCCGCTGACATCCGCCAAAAAATGCTGATCGACCAACTCCTGACTGCCGTTTCGGAAGACCTGCGGGACGAGCTTCGTGAGAAATGGTCCGACGACAAAAACCTGTCTTGGGAGAAAGCCCTAGAGGAAGCTGAAAAATTCCGGCTCCACAAACACGCCACAGCAAAACCGGCTCCGAAGACCTCATCCGGGGGACGGCCGAACAATGCAAAGCAGCCTCCAGAAAACCGGCCCGACCTGCCTCCAAGACAATGGTGCGAGGGGCACCAACGCCACGTCCGACATTCTCCGCAGGATTGCCGTATCCTCCGTCGCCGTAACCGTAACGCGGCTTCCGGGGGGCAACAGACGACTCCGAAACCTGCTCAACCAGCCTCGCAACCTACAACATCTTCAACTGATCAGGCAAATGCTCTTATTTGTTTTCATTGTAACGCCTCGGGGCATATTAGTACTTACTGTCCTTTATTGAACCAGGGAAACTCCAAAAAGCCACAGTGAACGCGGCACACTGTGTAGCTGCTGCCTCCGCCGCTCCTCCTCCCATCTTCCTGGATCTTCAGCTCGGCGATCAATCCGTTCCGGCCTTACTCGACACGGGGGCCTCCCATGCCTTCGTCTCTCCACGGCTGGTAACGTCGCTGCGTCTGCAAACAACCCCCCTTAGTATGTCCGTACATACATCACTCACATCCTCCGCAGTTTCGGTCAGTCATTCCGTTTTGTTGTCATTCCGTTTTCGCGAAGCAGAGTATCATGTTCCGTTTTTAGTTTTGCCATCCCTAACCGAACCCGCGATTATTTTGGGCCGCACCGCGCTTTTACAGCTTCTGGTCACGCTGACCGTTGACGGCAAACGTTCTTTTGTGGGGTTCCAGCAAACCTCACGTAACCGGGCATCCCCAACGCTCGATATTGGGGAAGGTATTTAATTTGTAGACGGTTCTCAGGAGGAGCGCCTCCAGATCACCCGGATACTGTGCAAACACGCCGACGGCGTTCACCAGTGGTCCGGTCGGCGCGGGTTCTTTCCTGAACACATCGTCAAACTCACCGCAATCTTGAATGACATACCTGCAACCCGCTCTTTCAGACAATCAGCGGAAATGACGATCCCGTTCAACGCGCTGGTGGACGAGTACATTGCGGCCGGCATCATCGAACCGGCTGCCTCACCGTTCAACTCCCCAGCTTTTCTGACGTCCAAGCACTGCGACGACCCGCAAGCCCCCTACAATAAACAGTGGCGACTCGTCGAAAACTACCAAGCACTCAACGACACGCTCAGCGACGACCATTATCCGATGCCGATGATTCAGGACCTGTTGGACGCCCTCGGACGGCACAATGAGTACTTCTGTACTATCGACCTCCACTCGGCCTTCCACCACCTACCCATCGCGTACCCAGACCGCCAAAAAACGGCCTTCTGGACCCCCAGAGGCCAGATGCAGTATCGGGTGATGCCCTTCGGCCTCAAGAACGGACCAGCGGCGTTCCAGCAAGCGGTGAACTCCATCCTAAGAAAACATCTCTTCACAAGGTGCCTCGTTTACATGGACGACATTATTGTTTTTGGAGCAGATTTTGAACAGGTCCGCGATAATCTCGACCGAGTGCTGACGGATTTGACCGCGGCAGGAGCTGCCATCGACCTTCGGAAATCAACCTTTTTGGCAAAGCGCATCACCTTTCTCGGACATGAAGTCGACCAGACTGGTACCAGGCCACTCCAAAAGGACATGGACGCCGTCCGCAAGTTTCCGCGACCGGAGACCACGAGACAACTCCAACGATTCCTCGGTATGGCTACATATCTCCGCGCGCACTTACCCATGAATTTCGCAGAAGCCGAAAAAGCGCTCCGCCGCATCATCCCAGCGAAACCTCTGACGCATCTCGCCTGGGACACAGCGGCCGAACAGGCCTTCGCTAACATCAAGGACATACTCGCGGAATCGGCCCACTTGGAACGCATCGACCCGAAGCGACCAACCGAGGTACATTGCGACGCCTCGGCTACAAGCCTCGGAGCAATCCTCGTGCAGATCGACGAACAGGGACACCCCAGAGTGATCGAATATGCAAGCCGGGTCTTGTCTGACACTGAAACGCGGTACACGAATTCTGAAAGAGAGCTGCTGGCAATCATCTGGAGCGTGACACGTAAGTTTCGCCATTACTTAGAAATGCGGGACTTTACGGTTTATACCGATCACAAGGCACTATTGGGAGAGTTAAAAACAACCCGTCTCATATACATGAAGACTAAGCTTGCTCCCTTCAAGATGAAATTAGTGCATAAACCAGGCAAACTCCTCAAAGGACCAGACGCCCTCAGCCGGGTCTGCATCAACGCTGGCGACGCACGCGAAGTACCCAAACCAGAGGACATACCCAAGATCATTGACGAGTATCACGCTGAACTCGGCCACGCCGGATGGAAGAAGATCTACAAAACGCTTAACCTGCGGTACCACTGGCCCTCATTGCGACAAGACGTGTGGAAGCGGATCCAGGAGTGCAATCTGTGCTTCAAGTACAACATCCCCACAACCGTCACGGGCACCGAGCTGTCGCCGATCGTCGCCACCTACCCTCGGGAACGACTAACACTTGATTTTTACGGACCTCTCCCGACTTCAAAACTCGGAAACCGGTGTGCCATAGTTTGTGTGGATCACTTTAGCAAGTATATGACGGTAAAGCCCATTGTAGCCGCAGACGCCGCCACCGTTATTCCGTTTTTAGCAGAGCTTTTCAGACAACTAGGAACGTCCGACTACGTCCACACCGACTGCGACTCCGTGTTCCGTTCTCGCGCCTTTAAATGGTTTCTACGCGACGCCGGGGTGAAGCAGCACGTGGCCCACGCAGGGCACTCGGAGGGCAACGGGTGTTGCGAGCGTGCTATCCGCACACTCACGCAAATCCAAGCCAAAGCGGTTGACGGGCAATCAGACGAATGGGACCAGCACATTCAAACATCTGCCCTGGCCTATAACAATACAATACATTCATCAACGTCTCTCTCCCCTACAGAAGTTTTTTTCGGCAAACCCGTCAGACTCAAATCCGACGAGCAATTTGGGGTACAAGCCCCCCCCATCGAGGAACAATTGCTGGACATTCATCAGACGACGGAACAAGCACGACAGGCCTTTTGTCAAGCAGCGAACCGGAAGCTTCGACCCCTGTTCCAACCAGGAGACCTCGTCGCCATCAGACCCCGACTTCCCACGGTCCAGCAACACGCGGCCGACCGGCGCTTCCGGATCATGCAACTGGGACCCTACATCGTCATACGCAACCTCGGGCAGGGACAATACCTCGTCGGTGCTGGGAAAAACATCTGCTCAGCCAACGCGTGGGAAATGGTCCCAGCCAGCGGGCTCCCACGACCCCCCGACAGCGACCCCTCCGGTCACATGAAAATCGCCCCTATCGGAAAACTTAATCCAGCTTATCATGACACCGATTTTTTGTTCGCCGACCCCACGGCCGGGTGTGCTCCAGAATTGAATGTGTTACGCGAGCATGATTGTTTTTCCCCCGCGATTTCTACTTCCCCCATGGTGAAACCCGACCATACGTACGCGAGTGTACTGAAGCGCGGTCTAGCTTCCCGCGGTCGATAAATTTTTTTTGGGGGGGGAGAGTAAGGAACTCCCTTACAGCGACATCTATCCAGGCATGCGGGACTCCCGTGTCATCCAGCCTACCCACCTGTTCTAACCGGAACTCCCGGAAGGAGGGACCAGAGGAGAGGTGGAAGCAGCAGGGAGCCACTCTGCGATCAAGGGTGACTATGCAGATAAAATTTATCAAATGAACTGCGTTCACAGAACGCTTTCGCGACTCGTTTCCACTAATGTTTACAGCGAACGTGAGACCGCGGTTGAACAGTATCGGCTTCACATTTTTCGTCATTCAGAGTCAGAGCACAAAAATGTTACACCTTAGACGATCTCATGTTTAATACTGAACAAAGTTCGTACACTGGACGGTTCCAACGATTAAATTCACTATTCAGGATCAATTATTCGGAGCAAAGTAATCCCTGCAGAGTAGGCACCTCTCTCTCCGCCAGCCAAACCTTCACGACAGCAGGCCAAACGACAACAAGCTTGCATGCTTGCATTTAAGGAGAATGCAGATTCTAGCGGAGACCGGGAGGGTACCCGAACACCAGTACCATTAGTACAGTACAAATGAACAGAAGTTCTGTTTTTTCATAAAACTTGTATAGATGACGCTCCATCTCAGTTGAATAAAAGCCTTGGTATGTGGGCTGTTTCCGAGTACAGTACATTACTGTACTGTAAAAGCATATGCGGCGCGCTGATCTCTATACAGTACAGTACTGTACAGTAATAACATCACAGTACTGTACAGTATTAATACTTACGGTTGAAATGTGCCAACTACGCGAATCCCCTAATAGCGTCCTTCGCTCCTTGCTTTAGCTGGGTATGCGTAAGGGATGAAACGGTTACATAACTCAGAGTCATGTGAGGCGTTCCGATTTCATTCTATCGTTGCACAGACGAGAATAATGATCACGTACTTTGCACAGCTCGCTTATCTACGAGGTGGAAATCATAGTCTCTCTTTATCTTTTCGGTAATCTACGAAGTGGCTATGCTGATTTTCTAAGCTGCGAGTGCGATCAGCTTGTTTTCGTTATCTGTATTTAGGTTATCTATCCCTTGATTGTCAGTTCACTGAAGTGTGGTTTATGAGCCAACCTTTAGAAATTTGAGTTGCATTTTGATTTTTGAGGGAAGATCTGTGCAGAATCAAATCGCGGTGTCTATTGCCTGTGCGTTAATTTGGAAACCATGGTTCGAGTACTTTTCATGCAGATTAATCACGTGTGTTGTGCGATTGATTTGGGTGAATCAGCGTCGGGGCTCTATTTATTATTATTAATGAGGGATTTTTTATTCATACTTCGAATATTATTATCTGTGAATGATTCGGAACGATGTGCTAATATGCCTGCCACCTTTTCGGAAATTTTCTCATTCATTTCTCACTCAAATGTTTGAATTTCTTACTTTTTGCACTCTTCAGATTCTGTACATTCGTCGTTTATTTGAGAATTTCGGCGTTCAAGATATCCCGTTCTTCGATTCTTGAGTGTTACTCGAGCCATGATCTGGTAGAGCTTATCCGAAAGCCAAGACTATCGCTGAGCCTGTCGAAATGGACAAATTCTGTAATTCGTCGTTTATGGTAAGGATTTGAAAGATGCTGGTCGCGAAATTTTCTGAGCTGATCTTCCGTTTTATTTGTTTAGGATATTGACTTATCCTGGAACACGCAGGATCCGGATCTCACTCCATGCTTCCAAAAGACGGTGCTTGTGTGGGTGCCATGTATCTGGCTGTGGTTGCTTCTGCCCTTCGAAATTCATAGCTTGAAATTATCGCGAGGCCGATACATTCCCTGGACGTATCTCAACATGGCGAAGATTTTTGTTTCTTTGGCCCTTTCGATTTCACAAATCATTGAATTCGGTTACGTTGTTTCCGTCGGGTATTCAAGACCTGTTCCATCTTCTGATTTCGTCGCTCCGTTTGTGCTGGTCATCACATTGGTAAGATTTTTTTCGCCGCTTTCTTTTCGTTATCTAAATCAATATTTGCTGCTTCCTTACACCTTTGCCCAATTTGTTCTGCTGACAGGTCTTTAAAAGTTCATCAAATCGGGAAAAGGGTAAATAATGTTGTCGGGACGAAAATCATCCGTCGTCACAGGAAGTGTGGAAAATTGTAAAACTGTTTATCCCTATGTTTATGGTTTGCTGAATATTTTGTGGTAACATTTATCCATGTTTCCAGCTAAAATTTCCTTCAAATATGCATGTGTACTTTATTGTACTGCTTCAATTTTTTCGTGATCATCCTCATGTCGCTGCGGAATTTATTCCATTTTCACTTTATATGCTGAACAGGCATAATAAAATGTACGTCATTTCATTACTCCATTTACGAAAAGAAAAATGCCCGTCAATCGCAGTGGTATTTAGAGAAGACTTGTTTTAATTTTCTAATTTAAATTAATGAATTGTACCGTATTTACATCTACAGTATGTGGTGACATTTTAAAACTGTCTGTAGAATAAAATGAGGGCACAGACAAGGACGCTGAAAATATTGCGATAGATGCCGTGATGAAGTGGCGCTTAGTCCTGTTGATCGTAATATTCATCATTATTCTTTTATTATAGATTCTAGTAATGTTCCTCATCGTTGCTCAGAGACGAAGAGGGATACAATCGTCTGGTCCCTTGTTTATATTTTGGGTATTGCTTGCTGTAGCTGGAGCTCCAGCGTATAGAACATTTTTGCGTGGGTTGAGCACAATGGACGAGGACCGTCGTCTCTTTTCCTTCGTCATTTACATGGTGTACTACCCCTTGGTTTTGGTGTCCCTGTTGCTGAGCTGCTTTGCTGATGCAAGACCCGTCCGGTTGATCGATGCGTCTCAACCGGATAATGGTGACACGATGCGAGCCGAATGTCCTGAATATGGAGCGTCGTTTCTGTCGTGCATAACTTTTTCGTGGTTTGACAAAATGTCGTGGCGTGGATATCGTAATCCACTTACTATGGATGACTTATGGTCCCTGAATGAAGTTGACAAGTCGAAAAACATCGTCCCGATTTTCGATAAGCACTGGGATCGAGCGAGGAGGAAGGCTATTCTAAAAGCGTAAGTTCACGTTTCCAAAGTGCAATATTCGTTTTGGTCCCATTTGTATTACATTACTGTATATTTTTTCCCCGACGATCGAAGGAGGATTGTGTTGCCATCTTCAAATTTGGAGCCTTGGAGCTTTACTCTTCGAATTACAACGATAAAAGAAAGTTCTGATTGAGGAAAATGGGGCATTGTGTTCAAGTGGAAGAATCGAAGTAAAATTTCAGGCTAAAAGAATGTTGTAATATGGCTGGAATTTTCTCAGGAATTTCAAGTTCCTTAATTTTTGCTAAATGCCGGTTATGCTAAACTGAAGAAATTTCTTTGAAGATGTAACATCGCACTTGCAAAAGTATGTCATAGGCAGCTCCGTCTTTTTTTTTTCTTTCGAAAATTTATGGTAATTTGGGTTCTAAAATCGTACATCTCGAATTTACATTTTTGAAATGACTAACGGGCTGTATTTATATAAGTTTTGTGCTGGTTAATGTAGTGGTTGAAAACAGTTCCTTTTCTTTTGAGTATTTGCTTCTGTTGAAGTAGTTTTGGATTTTATATTAAATTAACATTCATTCAATAATTTATTGGGATTCATAATTGAAATTAGGAACGGATTGAGCAATTCAACGTAACTTCACATTACTGTACTTCAGTGTGGATTTTTCCAGGTTTGGCATGCACAGTAGCTTAATATTATTCGGCTATTACGTTTTTGAATAGTGTAATGGACTTTCCACTGGAACGTAACAAAGTAACAACATTTCGCGAGATATCGCTTTCAGTAGTTGTTTTTGTAATTCTTCTTATTGTGCTTTTCATTCAGGTGAGACAATGAATTGACGCCTGCTTTTATTGTCGCTTTTGCAATTCTTTGAGAGAAGACACTTTTTGCTATTTGACTATGGCGTATTCATTGACGTTTGAAATATGGTCTTATGTCGTTTTCCAGGTCAAAAAAACAATTATCCCAGAAGATCCGGAATCGTTCTGTTTCCATGCAGTACAAGGCTGAGGGCGTGGAAATCAAATCAAGCAAGAAGCTCTTGCCCGATAGTGATGGGACAAAAGATGCTGTTTTTGAAGATAAATCTGATGTAGCTGTGAAGAGCGAAGCTTCGATTTTGGGTCCAATTTGTAGAACATTTGGTCCAACTTTTGTTATGGGCTCAGTGTTGAAAGTAGCTCACGACTTGCTTGCCTTCGTCAGTCCACTGATTCTTGAGTGAGATTGAAAATAATGAGGCATTGTTAGCTTTGATTTCACATTTTGTTGCTATCAACAGGCAGTTGATCAAGTTTGTTGAGTCTGGAGAAGAACAATGGAAAGGGTTTTTCTACACGGGTATCATGGTAGTCGCTGCATGCCTTCAGTCGCTGGTGCTAGGACAATATTTCCACCGCATGTTCATTGTTGGGATGCGAGTACGAACTGCCGTGGTCTCAGCAGTTTACAGAAAAGCACTCAAATTGTCAAACGCTGCGAGAAAGGACTCTACTGTTGGCGAGATCGTTAATCTCATGAGTGTAGATGCTCAGAGATTCATGGATCTAACGACGTATCTCAACATGCTCTGGTCTGCTCCGCTTCAGATATGTCTTGCACTGTATTTTCTATGGTTGCAACTTGGTGAGCATTTCATGACTTTTTTGAAGCGTTTTTAAAGATTTGTACATATAAAAATCTTTGTAGTTGTTCTCGGAGAATTGAAAATGATGAACATAAACTTGAAAAATTTAGACTCAATCCTCAAGGTGAAAGGGCCGCGAAATGCTAGTTCAACCGGAAGAATATGAAGAAATCGAGAAAGTACTGTACTGTAATCGTGAAATGTTTCTTGTTCTGAAAATTCACAATGAATGATTTCAACAAGGCATTGCAAGAATGTTCTGCATTGAGATGTTTTCATAAAAATTTAGATACTATATTGTATCGTATTTTCATGTGTGTGGGAAGTGACGTAATGTAGGAAGACTATACGAAGAAATATTCAAATTTTCCTGTAGTCCAGGAAATTATGAACGATTTCTATGCTTTCAGGACCTTCTGTGCTGGCTGGTCTGGCAGTGATGATTATCCTTATTCCCGTCAACGGAGTCATTGCGAACTTGACGAAGAAACTGCAGATCAAGCAAATGAAAAATAAGGACGAACGGGTTAAACTGATGAATGAAATCCTGAACGGGATCAAGGTTTTGAAGCTGTACGCATGGGAACCGTCGTTTCAGAAATTTGTGGTGGACATTCGTGATAAGGAAATCGAAGTCCTCACTCAAGCTGCATATCTTAATGCTGGGACATCGTTCATATGGACGTGTGCTCCATTTCTGGTGTGTGCAGTTTTTCCGTGACTTGACGCTTCTTTTTTTATCGGAGACGAAACTGCATTTTGTCTTGACTATTCGCCGCTTCAGGTTTCGGTTGTCACCTTCGCGACTTATGTTCTGTCGGATCCAAACAATGTGCTTGATTCATCAAAAGCATTCGTGTCGCTGAGTTTGTTCAACATAATGAGGATGCCCATGTCAATGCTGCCGTTTTTGATCGTTGGCATGGTTCAGGTCAGTACATGCTTATTGAAAATGGAAGATCAAAAAGACTTTCTTCATTTGTGTTCTTCTATTCAACTTAGGCTGGTGTGTCTCTCAAGCGAATGAACAAGTTCATGAATGGCGAAGAATTGGATGAAAATGCTGTGACTAGGGAAATTACTTCAGGTAAATGCGGCTTCTGATAGTTTCATTGTTCAGTTGAAGTGAACACATTCTTTTATTGTATTCAGTATTTGCTACGTTTGTTCATATTTCCGTTGAAACTTTCTATAAAATAAAGCTCAGTCAAAATTTTCGATCCTCTCGTAGAAAATTAGCACCCCTCTGAGGGTAAATATTGAAGGAATGCATTTTGAAAGTGGTTAGCCGAAGATGCAATTTGAACTCGGGAATTCAACTTTAGCTTAGAAAATGACCACTGACTTTTATATTTCTTACGAAAAATTCCTTCATTTTATCGAAATTACGGTAGGTTCTTGGAAATTCTTGACATTTTTGAGTTTTAAAATTTTAAATCAAACTTTTAATTTTTTAATTCTACCCATGGGCAATTTCTAGACCTGTCTTCAGGTATTTTTTTTAGCTCTATAGCTGCTCTTATTCATTTTCCGTCACGCGTCTGATTCTGGATAATCTGCTCTTTTGTCACGAATCCACGGAAACATCTCGATTTTTTTCGGAAAAACGAATACCGGTATATGTATTTTTTGTTATTGTTAGACACTCCTTTGCTGATGGAGAACGCAACATTCAGCTGGGGCAGAGATGAAACGCCAATGCTACAGAACATCAGCTTGAGTTTGCCCGCTAAGAAGCTGATTGCAGTTGTTGGTCCTGTGGGTGCTGGAAAATCTTCTCTTATCTCTGCGTTTCTGGGTGAAATGGACCGAGGAGCCGGTCGTGTCAACATCAGTGGCAGTGTGGCATATGTCGCGCAGCAAGCCTGGATACAGAATGCCACATTGAAAGACAACATTCTTTTCGGGAAACCAGATAATGATCGATTGTATCGGAGAGTCGTGGATGGCTGTGCGTTGCGGTCGGATTTTCAGATTTTACCCGCCGGCGACCGGACAGAAATTGGCGAAAAAGTGAGTCGATGAAAGCAGTTGTACAGGACAGAGTGATCGCAACCACTGAGAAACCCACAATACATTAATGTTTCGAGGAGCTGTTAGCATTCCGTTATGACTTTTGGTTTCAATGGAAGGTGGGACAATTTAAAAAAGGTAACAAACTCGGATCGCTCGGATTGCACGCAGTGTTTGGCGCCTGAGAGAGGAAAGGGTATCTTTGGTGCTTTGGAACTAGAATTCGTGGCTGGTACTGGGAAAATGGGAGAGAATTATTGGCATCCTCAGGACAGCGCTCATTATCTGGCAAAATGTCGGAGTTGAGGAGGGAAGGGAAAATTGGATTGTGTCATTAGCATGAAAACGATTCTCGTCCCCAAATGGGCTTCAGTATTGAATTCGAATCCGTTTTGAGAAGAAAATTTTTTTTTCCTTAATTTTCTAGATGCTGAAAATTTGTTTGTTTTAAGGATGCTGCCAGGACTCCTCCTTTTCTCCTCACTCAGCCACCTTCCTTTTGCAGTAATTTCATAATGACTTGTTTGTAATTCATGTACAGTAGTTGTTCGAGTATATAATTTTCTGTGACTCTAATGTGGGAAAATCACCCTATTTTAAAAGCTTGACTGATTTATGAACTAATGAAATCCGTTGCGTTTTTTCGTAGGGTATCAATCTTAGTGGTGGGCAAAAGCAGCGAGTTAGTTTGGCAAGAGCCGCGTTTGCGGATTGTGACAACTACTTTCTCGATGACCCGTTGAGTGCAGTAGATTCACATGTGGGGAAGCACATTTTTGAGAAAGTGATCGGACCAAAAGGGCTTTTGCGAAACAAGGTTCGTAATTTTTGTTTCCGTCTATCTTGAAATAAATAAGTAATTCTTGGGGAATTGTTTCAGACGCGACTATGGGTCACGCATGGCATGGCTTTCTTACCTCAGACAGACCTGGTAGTTGTTATGAAGGACGGTCAGGTTTCAGAAATGGGAACCTATGATGAATTGCTGAAGAAGAAAGGCGGATTTGCTGATCTTGTCATTCAGTACCTCTCACAGGAAGTCACCGATGAGGATGATGTGGACGGTAGGTCTTCATCTCTTGGACATTTGATGAATTCCTCACGATGCATTCTGAAAAATGTATTTGCGCAGATTTGAAACAAAACCTTGAGGCGGCGCTTGGGAAAGAAACTGTCCTGAAGGAAATAAAGCGTCAGCGGTCGCGACTGTCCGAGTCAAGTTTTGGCGGCTCTCACAAACTGGGGTAATCACTTTTTGTTCAGTTATCACATTCTTTGTGTTGGAGGTCCTTGAATTTGATAGCGATGAATACAGTACTGTAACAGTATCGTTTGCTTCTTCGCTGAGAAAATCCTGTATCTATCCTTGTCTCTGGCCAAAATTAATTCCTGGAAGATCAGGCGCGGGTCGCTGGAACTTACGAAAAATAATCGAATTCAACCCAAATTGAGCGATTCAAACCCAACCGACATGAAACTAATGGATCGCAGCTGAAAATGTCGTTCACTGCACAGGCTTAAATCTAATAAAACTGAACGTTTAGATGACGTTTATCCAGTAACTAGGAAGCCCTCAGGTTTGAACACGTTAAGCGTTGAAGAAAAATAAAATATTTCTTGTTTGATAATCCAGTGCATAATCCCTCAAAGCCCAATTTCGTTGACAATAGACGAGATACAACAGCGACATCACTTAGTTGCCTTAGAAACCTTTTCTCATAAAGGCTTGACGCTTACGTTTCTGCTCCTTGTGTTAGCGGCAGACTGCTAAACTTGCTGTTCTGCGTTCAACCTGTCTTTTTGATTGAGAAGGAGCATTCGGAAACCGGCAAAGTTAAACTGTCTGTTTATGCGCATTACCTCAAGTCTATCGGCATTGTAATTTCGTCCGTGACGATTGCCTTATACGTGTTCTCGCAAATTTGTGCGGTCGGCTCTAACGTGTGGCTTTCATTCTGGGCAAACGACGCTCCACCAAATGGCACAACTTTGGATACTGGGAAACGAGATATGTACCTCGGCGTTTACGGGGCTTTGGGTCTCGGACAAGGTATGTAGCCTTTTTTGTGTGATTGGATTCGACAATGATTTAGAATTTGAAAGTGCTTTCATGAATGATAAAGTCCTTCGCCGTGCAAATTAGTCTCAATACTGTACGTAGATTTCCCCTTTGCTAAATTAACTAACAAGTTCTTCTCGTTTCAATACCCGATGTCCTGAAGTATGTGTCGCCTGCATTTTATTGCAACGTGTAAGTTTTGAAACAGATGCGTTAGATCAGTGTCTATTGAAATCTACGGATTGTAAAAAATTAGAGAAGTGGATCGCCTAATTTAAAATTTCAAAATAAATGCTCTCATGGAAATTTCAGTGACTCTCCGAAAAATATCTTGACGAATTGGGGGAACATATTTATACGCCAACAGTCTGGGATTGGTTTTTAATTCCGTTACCCGAGTCATTCATTTTCATGGAAGAAATCCCATTTTTTCCGCCTGAAAATTGAATGAACAAATTTTGGGGTTTCGATTTCCTTAAGATTGCGCCACATCGTCTAAAATGAATAATTTCAATTTTTCTATTCGAGAGGAAATTTTACGACACCTGAGAGTTAGAGTGTGACCCATTGTTCGTTCACGCATTCTCGTATTTCGTAAATATTTGAAAATGTTTCCTCATTTTCAAATTTGATTTTTCGCACCCCACGTGTGTTGGGTTTATTTTTCTGAAGGTTGTTGTGCTTCTGTTTCGTTCTTTTTCAGTCGAATTATTGTTAATTGCGACACCTGCCTGTTATTACAGAAAGTGAGGGTCGGGTATTGAAAGGGGAAAGAACTGGAAAAAAAAATTTTTTAGAAGCATAATTTGTACTGAACTCGAAGCTTGCGGATTGTGTCCGCAGCCCTGGCGATATTTTTTGGCTCGATGGCCATGGCGTTGGGAACGTTGGTTGCTTCCGCCAAGTTGCACAATGGAATGCTGTCCAACATTCTCAAAAGCCCAGATACTGGGAAACGAGATATGTACCTCGGCGTTTACGGGGCTTTGGGTCTCGGACAAGGTATGTAGCCTTTTTTGTGTGATTGGATTCGACAATGATTTAGAATTTGAAAGTGCTTTCATGAATGATGAAGTCCTTCGCCGTGCAAATTAGTCTCAATACTGTACGTAGATTTCCCCTTTGCTAAATTAACTATCAAGTTCTTCTCGTTTCAATACCCGATGTCCTGAAGTATGTGTCGCCTGCATTTTATTGCAACGTGTAAGTTTTGAAACAGATGCGTTAGATCAGTGTCTATTAAAATCTACGGATTGTCAAAAATTAGAGAAATATCATGTGGATCGCCTAATTTAAAATTTCAAAATAAATGCTCTCATGGAAATTTCAGTGACTCTCCGAAGAATATCTTGACGAAAAGGGGGAACATATTTATACCCCGACAGTCTGGGATTGGTTTTTAATTCCGTTACCCGATTCATTCATTTCCATGGAAAAAATCCCATTTTTCCCGCATGAAAATTGTATGAACAAATTTTGGGGTGTCGATTTCCGTATGATTGCGCCACATAGTCTAAAATGGATAATTTCAATTTTTCTATTCGACAAGAAATTTTACGACACCTGAGAGTTAGAGTGTGACCCATTGTTCGTTCACGCATTCTCATATTTCGTAAATATTTGAGACATTTTCCCTCATTTTCAAATTTGTTTTTTCTCACCCCACGTGTGTTGGGTTTATTTTTCTAAAGGTTGTTGTGCTTCTGTTTCGTTCTTTGTCAGTCGAATTATTGTTCATTGCGACACCTGCCTGTTATTACAGCAAGTGAGGGTCGGGTATTGAAAGGGGAAAGAACTGAAAAAAAAACTTTTTTGCAAGCATAATTTGTACTGAGCTCGAAGCTTGCGGATTGTGTCCGCAGCCCTGGCGATATTTTTTGGCTCGATGGCCATGGCGTTGGGAACGTTGGTTGCTTCCGCCAAGTTGCACAATGGAATGCTGTCCAACATTCTCAAAAGCCCCATGGGCTTTTTCGATACGACGCCCGTGGGGAGAATAGTCAATAGGTTCTCCAAGGATGTCGACACGCTAGACTTGATCATACCGATGAATTTGCGCTCTTGGCTCATCTGTTTTCTGCAGGTACCCATGTGTCCCGTGTGACTTCGTTAGTCTTCTCCCTGGTTTTGTTCACTTCGCTCCATCTTTTTCCTTCATCCCCCCCCAAAGTTTGAGATCCGTTAGTATCCATGAGTTTAGAAAATCGGAACCGCTGCGCTTAAGTACGAAGTTTGATGGGATGTTGTTTGATTCAATCAGTGCAAAGCGTTCAGGAAGGAACTTCTGTCGCAAAAGGTGATTCACGCGCTACCACAGTGGAGTCTTGTTAAAACGAAGCATTCAGGGCCTTGAAAAAGCTTTTGTTATAGTATAATCTAAAATTTGTTGAAGCAAAATTAATATTACATTCTGGTTATTGGGCAGGGACACAAGATTACTTAAAGCTAGATTTTTCAATGTTTCCGGGAAATATGATCATGGAACTCATGAAATTTTATCTTCGAACGAATATGGGACGGTGAGAAGCAAGCGGAAGAAATTTTGACAAAAGAGCAAAAACTGATACTTTGTGCCTGAAAAGGGTAAATGTGCACGGATTTAGCTTTTCTAATTGGCAGGGGAGAAATTAATCCTTACCAGACTCGACTGTCTCAATTCAACAAATAATTTTTGTTCTCGAGAATAAAAATGAAAAATTATTCTCTCCAAATTCCCGGATGCCAACCACAAGTCATGTGTACAAACTGATTTTGTTTTCCTTTTATTTCAAGCATTCGGCTCTTGAGGCCATCTTATACTCAGTCCCAGCTTCGTTTGGAACCATTATTTTCTTCGTGAATTTTTCGAAATGTTCAGGTTTCTTCATGTGTCGACTGTCGAGTAGCGCGTGGAACACCTCATTTTCTGTTTGATGCACGGATAGAATCGTGTTGTTGAATGTGTATGTGTTCGATGGGCTTTATGGAGTCGAAAACCGTTTTTGTATGTTCGGTGGGAAAAAAAGCTTTGGCGACAACGTTGGGATGGATGAGCTTGTCGGTCGGGACCTTGAAGGCAACGAATGCGTTACATAACAAGATGTTGTTGAGGATTCTGCAAGCGCCGCTGTCGTTTTTTGATTCCACCCCGGTTGGCCGAGTTGTGAATCGATTCTCCAAAGACGTGGAAACACTGGACAATCAGATGCGCCAAGTGCTAAGCAACTGGTTATCCTGTGTTTTTATGGTAATTTATTTCTTGCGGTTGGGAGGAAAAGGATATGGATTTTTTTGGCACTGGATGGTGATGGATTTATATCTAACACTGGGCGGGATCCCGCGTGAAGTCGATGATTTCCGCGCGGATGTTTCATGTGCGATTCTCTACAATTCTAGATCATCACGGGTTTGGCTCCACAATTTGATTCTTCCCTTTCAAAGGACTGAGCTTTCCAGTTGACAAAAAATTTCGAGATCTATTTCAACTACGAATAATTTCAGCTCTCTCTGATTCGATTTTCGGAATTTTTTTAAGCCTCGTTAAAAGCCGATTTTTTTTTAAATTCTAGCTATCATTAAAAAGGAAAAGATTATTTTTTTTTGTGCTACTATGAAGATTAATTTCTCAGTTTTGTTGAAAATCACGTCAAGTCGGACATTTACGTAGCATAAACAGAAACCTCGAATCATTTTTAGAAGCATGCTACATTAGAACTGCTGTGGCGTTTGAAAATTTAGTGATGATTCTCTACTGATAAGTGATCCAATTGGGTTTTATCCTGGTTGATTAATCCGGCGAAACTTACTGGAAATTCACGCTGATTGTGTGAATGAAACGAAGGAAGGATGGTAACATTGCTAAAAATCCCGTGGTTTTAAAACTAAAATTCAACATTGGTATCCATTTAGCACAGTTCTCGAAGAAATGTCAACTTATAACCTTCCTTCATGTTAGGTTATGTACAGTATTGTTTCTCTACCTGTAAATTTTGCCAAAACTAAATTGTTGCAGAGAACGTACCTTTTTGAATTTTTAGTCGTATTACTTCGTCCTGTTCTTCATCTATCAGTGATTACTTCTGAAAACCCCCTCATTAGCTTTCCCTCTAATTCACACTCGACCAGTTTATCAAACTCTGTCATGGAACCGAGTTTCACGAAGAAGTCTTCCTTATTTATTTGGAGAAAACATTGGTTTGGGATCTTCAAGTGACGGTATGGACATTTTTTTCGGTGCTGGATTTTTGAGCATCGAAAGCCAGTCTTGACGAGTAAAAATTTATTTTGAAATTTCCTTTGACCTTGGAGAATGTGTGACGTCATGATAAATTTTCATATACTGATGGATCCTTCTGCCAAGTTTCTCGGCGACCGAAAGCTAATGCATTTTTGAGTACATAGTTGATCTTATGTACAGCAGGTCTGTAGTGACCAGGAACAAAAATTCGTTGTTGGAAAGATTTCGCTGTTCTAAAGAGAGTTGACGAGCATTGGCTAAGTGTTTAAAGTTCGATTTCACTTATCGAAAATTCTTCGAGACTGCGAATGTTCTGCGCTTGTCTTGCTTCCTGATCAAGCGATGTACAGTAATTTCATTGAAGGTAATAATTTTGGCGGTGTTGAACCTTTGCAGCCGCTGTCAGCACATTGGGGATAGTGATGCTGTATTTAAGTTGCTTGAGAACGGCAAAGCGGCTCCACGCAGAACTTCTCGAACGAGTACTCAAGGCGCCGTTGAGGTTTTTTGAAACGCAGTCGATCGGGCGAATTCTAAGTCGTTTCTCCAAAGACACTGATGTCCTTGATGACGATCTTCCGTATTTCTTGGAAGACTGGCTCTTTTGCTTTGTTGAGGTTAGACTTTAGTTTTGTGAGGGTTGTTTGTTAATTTGTCAGAAAGGGGGAAAAAAAACATACGTGGGCTTTTGGTGGCGGGAGGGAAAGAGATTTACATATTATTTTGTAAATACATTTTGGTGGATGGATCTTTCTGAATGCATGTTGAGAAATACCCCTACTTTTTTTTTTTCAAGTTGCGCTTCTTCTCAATTTAGGCCTATCGCTTCACTCACGCCTTTGCCTCACTAATTCTTTACTATCATTTTATTATTTGGCTTACGGTGATGTTTCATTACGTGAGATTCATGCTAGTATTGGTGATGAAACAGGTGATCGCAACGTTGGCGGTCAACAGCTACAGCACTCCGATTTTCTTGGTGGTCATCGTCCCGGTTGGAGCCTTTTATTATTTCATTCAGGTTTGTCCTTTTTTCGAAGACTCCTGAACCCTTCCTACGGCGATACTCTCAAGACCTGAATATTCTTTTTTTTTTTTTTTCTGTGTAGAACATTTCTTTGAAGATGAGCCACTTCAGTGGTAAAATAGACGGGCTGTCGGGGGCTAGACAAAGTTCGTTATGTATAGATTATACGTTGGAAGATGTGGGGAAAACTGAAGTGTAAAAAATTAGTCGACTGGAAAAATGGGAAAATTCAGAGCTTTCCCCTCGCCAAATTTTACGCTTTCTTTGACACATGGACGTCTACAACTTGCATTTCCAAGCGGATCCCGGTCCTCTGAAAATTGTACAATTATCATCCAGTACTGGACTCAAGGTCATCAGAAGAAATTAGTAGAAGGACCTCCTTAATTAAAATTGATATTCAGTTGCTGTTTGGTCTCTGCGGTTATTTAGGAAAATGTATCTGTTTTCGGGAAAATTCTTGAAAATGAACCATGACGCCTAATTTGAAATTAAAATATTTTCCCGTCTGCCCCAGGCTGTTGAACTATTTTCTTATCAAATTTTCTTCCTTCATAATTTTAGAAACTTGACCATATACCAGATCCATTTTTCTTCTAATGCATGCATTTACTATCTTATATTCAGAGATTCTATGTCGCAACATCGAGGCAGTTGAAGAGGCTGGAATCCGTGAGCAGATCACCGATTTATTCGCACTTCGGAGAAACAGTTACAGGAGTATCAACCATTCGGGCCTACGGGAAACAAGGGCAGTTTACTCTGGAATCTGAATTGCGAGTCGACGAAAATCAGGTTTGCCGTTTCACTCAATGATGTTGTATAATCTAAAATCCGTGACCTCATATTTTGAACGACAAAGCATTAATAAAGAGGATAGTTTCCAAGTCTAGGAGTGAAAGGATTATTATTAATTCGTATTCCATCGAATCGTAAAAATTCGAAAGAATATGGATTGCAACGAAAATTTTACATGCTGAGGCATCCGTTCAACAATTGAATGTGGTTTGTTTGTTTCTTCTCGAAAACTTTTGACCTCATTTTTTTCAAAGACGAAGTATTGATGAAGAACATCGATGCCGACCATGGAAGTAAAACTTTATTAACTTGTATTCCACCAAATAAAAAATAATAATTCGAAAGATTGTGAATCGCAACGGAACTGTCAGATGCCGGGGCATTTTTGAAGTTTCACGACTGAAGGTGTGGGGTTTTTTTTTTCTTTCTCGAAGATTTTGACCTTATTTAAAAAGCAGTCATTGATAAACAGCATCGATTCCAAGCCTGGAAATAAAACATTATTCACTAGTATTTCCACCGAATTTTAAAAAAATTTCGTGAGACTGAATTGCAGCAAAAATGTCAGATGCCGAGGCATTCGTGAATTTGTATGACTGAAGGAGTGTATGGTTTTTTTTTTTCAGATTTGCTACTATCCCAGCATTGTATCGAACCGTTGGTTGGCGATCAGGCTGGAATTCGTCGGAACCTTGATAGTGCTGTTTGCATCCCTGTTCGCCGTTCTGGGTCGTGATTCAATGTCACCTGGTCTCGTCGGCCTGTCCGTCTCCTACGCCATGTCAGTTACGCAAACCCTCAACTGGCTCGTGCGCATGACGTCTGATGTGGAAACCAACATAGTTGCCGTGGAACGTATCAAGGAGTACTGTGAAACCCCGACGGAAGCCAGTTGGGAAACACCTGCCGGAGAAACCAAGCCACCTGCTAATTGGCCGGACAATGGCACGATCGTGTTCGACTCGTATTCAACCCGGTATCGCGAAGGTCTATCGCTCGTGCTCAAGGAAATTTCGGCGGACATTAAAGGCGGTGAAAAAGTCGGGATCGTTGGAAGAACGGGTGCTGGAAAGTCTTCCCTGACCCTGGCCTTGTTCAGAATTGTGGAGGCGGTCAAGGGCAGGATTTTGATTGACGGTGTGGATATTAGCCGGATCGGACTGCATGATTTGCGGTCGAGATTGACGATCATCCCGCAGGATCCCGTATTGTTTTCTGGGGATCTGAGGATGAATTTGGATCCCTTCAAGGCCAACTCTGACGAAGAAGTGTGGCGCGCCTTGGAACACGCGCATCTGAAACCTTATGTGCAAAAGGTTGGCTTGGATTACGTCGTGTCCGAAGGCGGAGAAAATTTGAGGTGATTTGATTGGTTTTTGAATTGGCGTCCTTGCGGAAGTTGATATCGCTGCTCACATATTCCGTTTTTTTTTCGAAGTGATTATCTTAGTCAGGGTTGATTCAATTTTAAATTAAATTCAGGTCGAAAAAAACTTTACCTAATTCCTGGTGTCTAATGAAAAAATTGTAAGTCACAACGCAGAACACGATTGCACAACTGGACTTGTGCAACTTGAATGTAATTTTACAGCTGGGCTGATGATTTCATTATCATTTACCATGGCATCTTTTACGCGGAAGATTTTCAAATTATTATTTTTTGGATAAAATTGATGCAAATTCAGAGACAATTCGTGTGTCTTGTTCTATGTAAAAGTACATGATACAATATTTTGACGTAATTTGAAAACCGGAATGTTGCAGTGTTGGTCAACGGCAACTTATTTGTCTCGCGAGAGCATTGCTGAGACATACCAAGATTCTGGTGCTTGATGAAGCAACTGCAGCGGTTGACATGGAAACAGACGATTTGATTCAGAAAACAATCAGAGAAGAATTCAAAGACGCGACGGTGGTCACCATTGCGCACAGATTGAACACTATCATGGACTACGATCGGTGAGTTTCTAAGACGAAAGTTTTTCTTTAATGCTAATCTTTCAAATCACGGGTCTTCCAATTTCGTCTATCGTAGTGTGATCGTGCTGGATCAGGGTGAAGTGAAAGAATTCGGAAGTCCGGATGAACTGAAAAGCAAGAAAGATACGACATTCTACTCCATGGCCAAAGATGCTGGACTTGTCTAAAATTGCCGTCCCACATTTTTGTTGTTGTCAATTCCTCACGGCGTTGTACTTTAGGTTGTGTCAATCGTGTTTTTTTTTCTTTTGTTTCCGGGTTGTTGGGGGAAGCGATACGTATTTGAGTAGAAACAGTTCACTACTTCCAGTATTGCAAGATAGTCGCAGGGAAGCTTTTTATTTGTATTTTGCTGCTCTGAAGACTGGCTTTTCCAGATTCGGGCGTTTTTGAATCGTGTGCAATTTGTCGAGGGTTGTGTTCGTTGTTGTCTCGGGTGTCAATCGTTGATCTTGTTACTCGGCTCGAATACTTGAAGCAATGTCCATTGCGACTTTTCTCCGAAACTTTGTGTCCACCCACGACTGGGTCAAAGTCTGCAACCGTGGAAAAGTGCGAAGAGAAGTTGTGATAGTATTTGCGATTTAGCGTCCCAAAGATTGGTTGGGTATAGTATTACTGGTCTCTTTGGTACTCGTAGGAACAATTGTTGTCCCGATGAACCCCCACCTTGTATTTATGAACAAACGTTGTTCGTATGTCCTCGAAAGTGTCGAGACTGCGCGTTCAGTTGGGTGATGACTTCATGTCGGAAACGAAAAAGAAAAAGCTTTTTTTGTTCGTTGTTCGTTTGAACAAAGCTTGATTTCAGCAGAAAGGGTTCGGTGCTTGTGAACCTGTGAGCTATCCAACGCTGTGAACGATTGATGAAGGAAAAATTCGGGTTCGATCGCTACTCTGTGTTTTTTTTTTTTTTCGTGCGTTGTAGGGAGAACACGCTTTAGGTGGGAATAGTTTTATGTGCGTTGGCCGGTCAATTCGTCCTCCCCAGGTTGCATTTTTGTGACTCGATTGGGGCATTTTGATCGCTTTTTTTTTTCTTTTGAGCGGGAAGCTACCTTTTTTATTTTGTCGATTGTGAAAACGCGAAACGGTGGAAGAGCAAACACAGTGCCTTTTGAAATGCGTCTTAGCGTTATTCGTAGCCAAAAAATAAAAAGGAAATCAGTGTTCCCTCAACGAACTACCAAAAATTCGCACGTCCTTTTCTTGGGAAAATGGGTTTCTGCATTTTGATCTCACCCTTGATTGGTGTATTTTGTGTTGAAAAAAAAATCTCCAGTTCATTGACTCTCTCACAGTGGACCAAAAAGCTGAACAATTCTGAAAGTGGAGGTACAGTATTTACGTTGATGCACATTCAGCATAAGTTTTTTTTTGGCAAATCTGGCAGGAAGTCGATGCTAGAATACCACTACAAAAAAGATCCGTTTTTGCCTGGAAATTCCAAATCATGGATAATATACAGTACCTTAAACAAGCGAACAGTTGTTTAATTATACTTAATCTTGGAAGTTCAGGCTGAAAAAATATATCAAACGGAATTTAATCATCTGCTTGATGTATTTGCCCATTTCAAGGTACTGTACTGCATATATTTTCATTTCAATGACCAGCACTTCACTGCTCAGTGAAGGAGTACTCAATTGTGAGTTTTTCCTATTACCAGAAATTAATCAAAGTAAATACTGTACTTATATAGTCAAATTGAATGATACGGAAGTTCGGCTCCTGGAAATTAAATAAAGTGAATCTCAATGCTACTCCAAACATGCACAAATTCCGTGTATTCACATTTTTCTTGAGTCTCCTAACTGGAAAGGTTGAATACATCTTTTCAAGTCGGGAGAATTATAAACAGCGACGAATAATTCAATTCAATAAAATGAGGTGTAAACGAAACAGAACAATGATGAAGGGTAAATTTCCTTCATTGCGATCAAATTTCAAGTTAGATGTGGAAACGATGAGCGGCATACTGTTCAATACATTGTACTACAGGTATAATTGGATTTAAGCAACATAATATTCCTTCAGATGATCAGATCGACTTGAATTTCCTACAGAAATTAAACTTGATAAGTAACGTGTGAATCCTTGGACGGTCCTCACATTTTCAAATTGAAATTGCATAATCTGAAGATCAACCGAAAATTTATCGTATCAGCCATTGTATTAAAATATAGCTAAGGTCATTAGGTCAATGTCGGTTATATTGCATGATGGGGTCCAAGGTTAAAATTTTTCAATATCATGTTTTTAGGGGGCTTATAATTAATGCCAATAATCTCGAATGTGAAAGCAGATCTTAGTCATGAATTCATGATTACCAAGAAGATTCCGCGGTTTCTGCAAGTCATTGCAAATTTTTCTCTTCTTATTCAAAGATCCCTGGGGTCTTGCAGATGACTGACGCCTGAGTTGCACGCACTGTACTGTATACACTATACAGTACTGTATATATGTACTCATTATTTCAGCACAAAGATACTTCACACAGAATCCACACGCTACCCCAATAAGTTCATGTGACTGATATCGCACAGTTTCACTGAAGCGTCGATAAGTTTGACAGTATGCAAGTGAGACCCCAAGATGAGGATGTAATTGGTGCATCAAGAGTGTCCCTTATCCCTTAGACTTATATTATATAATTTTTAATTGATGTTTTATGGACAAAATACTCAACATAATTCCATGCAAATAAAAATTGCCCTCCAATTTAAACTGATTCAATCAATATATTTCAAGACAATATGGACATTTGGAGAATTGAATACTGATACCTCTGTACAGTACATAGAAAAGTTGGCATTCTCTGTAAAAATAACATTCAAGTGAAAAAGAGAGAAGGAAGTCCCTCTCTGCTGGAGGTAATTTTTTTAAATAAGCTAAATGGATGGTAAACTGGTGAGAGAAATGCTCAAGAACTATTCTTGCATCAATTTTAGGGTTGGGAATATCTATTTTTTTGTAATTTGGCCTGAAATGTATTTGCAATTTTTTATAACAAAATGTCCCTATGTAGATCGAGTCAGTGTCCTCATGTCGGGCCTTTTTTATTAATTTTTTATGGTAAAATAATTGTCCCTATGTTGAATTGTCCACATGTTGAGGTGTCCGCATGTGGGGGTCTCACTATACTCTTGCCCAACACCTTGTATAGAAATGTAGAAAGGGAGTATATACGCAGTATAGGACGAAGGGGTTTCTCGCAAAAGGAGGGGGGATAAGGAGACAGAAAACAGGAAGGTCTTTTGTTATTATGACTTAACGTCCCTTTTGTTCCTCGCTTGTTCATGTCCAGGAATATCCCGGAAGATTCCCACAGTATAAGAAAGCGACCCGAGTCAGATACATTTTTCAGCAGCGTGACACCGCGACGTAATGAGCAATTGGAGGTGGCAACCGACGTCGCGTTTTCTCGCTATTTTTGGCAGGATGTGTCACCTGACATCTTACCTTTACTTTTCAGACGTTTTCTTTCCTTTCAGGGGTGTTCAACCTGTTTCCGAGGTGAGGATCGGATGTATAGTAGAATACTGTACATCACAAAAATTTTAAAAACAAAAAAAAACGCTCAGAAGACAGCACTTGTGTTTAATAGTTACTGTATTATTGAACTGTCGAACATCCAGAACATACGAACGGTTTTTTAAATTGCGAATTTTGTTTTGAAGAATTCTTGAATGATGCTTTTAACAATCTTGAATAAAGCGCTGACAGTTGACAATTTTTGATTTATGCCCTGATGTGATAGATTATTCTATTAAAAAATCTTCTGGATCATGCTTCAACGACTACATTTTGAATTATTCGTTGATAACATCTTGAATGATGCTTTCGTGTATTTAATCTTAAATAATGCGTTGATGCCTGACAATTTTTTTTAATTATGCTTCGAAATCTTCGATTATGTTTTGACAACATCATGAATTATGTATGCTTCAGCAGCATTTTAAAGTATTATTTTACGACAGTTTGAATTTTGCTCAGGACATATTTGGAATGATGCCTCAAGAAAATTTGAAATAATATGCTTTGGAAAAATCCTGAATCATGCTCCAGAAAATCATGAATTTTGCCTTGAAAATATTTCTAAAAAGCATCCCGAATGCTGTTTCTCGAGAGCGCTGGATATTTTCATTGTTGTCATATTGCCTCATATTTTTTAAAATCTTTAATGTGCAAAACCGGGCAAAAATCACCCTATATGATATGTGACCCACAACAGAGAAGATGAAAATTTCAGTTTCAATCTGCGACTCCATTAAAAAAAATATTTAGAAAAACAGTCACTTCTCATACGCACAGTTTAATTATAGTCTCAACCTAAAGTTGCATCGATGCTAATAAGTCAAAATTTGCGTCAGCTAAAGTTTGTTCCTTAAAAAAAATCCATTATCCTCTTATGAGCGAGATCATCTTTCATATTGTACAATTTTTGTGAAGAAGAAGAAAATGAGGCTTTCTTCAAACAAAACAGAAAGGGTTTGACACCCCCGCTTCGAATGACGAGTGTGAGTATGACGCGTGCTTTCCCTTTGAGCACGGGTTATCCCCTCCTGTGTATATGGGTGTAAGAATCGCGTTGAAAAACGTTTCCTACTTTTCCCTGCCCCGCGGGGTTCCGCAGTGCTGAAGAAACTGTCGCAACGATTCTTTGTCACAGTTCATCTTTCTCTCCTAACCCCCCCTCCCTTCTGTGGAATGCGTCTTGTCGCATTCTTGGGTCTTTTGCTCGGTTGACAATCATTAACGTCTGTGTGAGTATATATCCCCTCTTTTTGTTGCTTTGAACGTATTCTTAATTTTTTTGCGAATTTTTTTTTGTCGCAGTCCTATTCGGATTGTACACAGTACAGTGATGTATACAGTACTCTATACTGTAAATGATATGAACCGCTAACAATTCAAGGAAATTGTGAAAGAATTGATTATGTTGTATGAAATGAAAAAAAAACTTCTGGTTTTATTTATTTGTCCTTACGTTTGTCCATTTGTCTTGGGGACAACAGTCAGTCAACACAACAGAAGGATGAATTAAAAACTAATAATATAAAAACATTTAATATATAAAAAGGGTGGAAATAAATTAAGTACATTATTTATGCTTCAGATGCGTATAGTGTAATTAAAATCGAAAAAAATACTGTACTGGCTGTGGATCAAGAAAATTAGAAATAGAAACACAGAATCAGCCTGGGACAAGGCTGGGGATTCTTGGTAGAATCCCCTGCTTTAATTTTAAACTGTACTTCAGATGATTGTCCCAACAAAGGCAAAGATCTGAACGAGTCACAAAAAACAATAACCCTTGGATTGCAAAAGCCTCCTTTCAATCCCATCAGGACAACGTTGGACTTTTTCCCCTTGGGCCTGCACCACATTTTTGAACAAAGTTATGCAACCCCTTCCAGGTGGGGAAGGGCAAAGTCAGATTATATCCAGGGATAAAGAAATGCTGGAAAAGTCCAAAGTTGACTTTTTCTGTATTGACCTCTAAACATCCCAGAAAAATACCATACAACAATTAAGAGGTGAATGAGGAGAATAAAAATTTTGGAGTATATCTCATATTGCACAGTATTCAGAGCAGCGTTTCTTAAACTAGTCCTCTTCAGGCCTATAAATAACTATATGGAGGTCCTCATTTTTTTGGAGGAAAAATTTTCAAATTCATACACATTATATACAGTACGTTTCCATGATATTAAAAGAAAAATTTGTTAAGGAATCCACAGAAGCTAAGCATTTGTTTCTCCTCTGAATTGTTTGCCAGGAACAAAATCTCCCCCTTTTTCTCTCTCTCTCTCTCTCTCTTTCTCTCCAGTGAAACCAGAATGTTTGCGCAACAGGTTGATAAGCCATTTTTGAAAACATACACCTTCCGTCTTTCCTTCCCGTAATCAGACGCCGAGTCTGGGAACACATTTCAAAAAAATGTGGAAACAGGAAAGAAACAGAAAACGCAAAAGAAGAAACCAAAGAGAGAGAGTGGGGGAAAACCGAATGTCAGAGGGGAATAGTCTTATCGTTTTTGACGACACCTGCGCCACTTTCCCCCATAGCATCCCGTCGTCTTCCTCGAAAGTTCAGATTTTCTGTTTTTCTTTCGTCTTCGCAATTTCGGGTTACAAGACCCCCCCCCGCTCCCCACTTTACTTATATTACTGTAACTCCCTCCACCTTCTCCCACTGTTTGCTTAAATTGGCTCTAAATTTTGCGAGCTTTATTTAAGGCATGCATGGGGCATGTTTCGAGAGGTATAACTCAAATTTCTATTTTCTTTTCCCGGGGGACTTCAACTGCATGCTGTTTTGCAATCAGCAGGAGGGAAAACTAGAAAGTGAGAAACTGGCACTTGTAAAATTAAAACTGAGCATATTACGTTGCTGTGTTTTGATAATTGTTTCAAATTTGGATTCCAGAGCGCAAAATAAATAAATCTCGCATAAATAATTTCAAGAACAGGATCTGCATTCTCAAAAATTATTTATCGCTGAAATTATTTTCAGGCGAATATTTTCTGCTTGATTATTGATTTCCTTGATGTTTGGTAAGGAACAATTATATCGAGAATAACCCCAGAACTAACCCATCCCAACGTGACAGAATTACTTATTACACAAATATACTGTATTTACTCAAGAACAACGTGTCCTCAAATAAGATGCGCAACTTCATTTTTTGCCTAAAATTGGCAGAAAATGTATCTCCAACTAAGCTAACACTCCACTTTCATGCTGTCCCACAAAATTTTTTCATACTGCAAGAAATAATTGCACGGAAAATTTAATTTTGGACCTGGATTAAATCTGAATTCAATTGCTCTTTAATGTGCTTCATGTCATTAACTCAATTTTTCAGTTTGTTCTAAATTTTTCGTCCATTGAAACTTTGCTTTGAATCAATCATAAAATGTAAGTTTTGTGAAGCATTTTACGTCTATAGAGGCCGTTGCTTTTTTGATGCAAATTTTCCACTAGCCGTTCGTTTTCAGCTCATGAATCGAAATTTTTTGAAAGCAACGTTCCTTATAATAAAGCTGTGCAATTTTCCTACGGGGGGTCCATTTAAAGAATGGCAACATATCGAGAAGGAAAAGAAAAAGCGTGGTACACGTTCTCGGATTCCTCTGCTAAAAATCCCCCATCGCGCAACAAATCTGCGTCGACGTTCGTTTGTTTTCTCTGTTTCCGAATGTTCTGCAGAAACTAGCAGGAAACAAAAGCACGCAGGGAGAGAGATTGACTTCAGGATATACCCCGTCCTTGGGGGGTAAAAGTATCTATGCTGTTGCTGGGACACCCATTCCAGTCGTAAATTTCCGGAAAAATTGCAGTGCATTATTTTGTGATTATGAAATCTATAATAGCCAATTTTATAAAAAAAAAATTAAGATCAAATTTTCCCACAAATTTCTGCTTTGGTCTGGCAAGCAATAGTTACAGTGAGACTTCCACATGCAGACACCTCAACATGCAGACAATTCAACATAGGGACACTTATATTCCTATAAAAAATTAATAAAAAATGCCCAACATGTGGACACTGACTCGACATAGGGACATTTTGTTATAACATTGCAAATACATTTCCAGGCCAAATTACAAAAAACAGATATTCCCAACCCTAAAATTGATGTAAGAATAGTTCTTGGGCAATTCTCTCACCAATTTATCATCCATTTTGCTAATTAAAAAAATTACCTCCAGCATAGAGGGACCTCCTTCTCTCTTTTTCACTTGAGTGTTATTTTTACAGAGAATGCCAACATTTATATGTACTGTACAGAGGTATCAGTATTCAATTCCCCAAATGTCCATATTGTGTTGAAATATATTGATTGAATCAGTTTCAATTGGGAAACAATTTTTATTTTCATGGAATTATGGTAGGCATTTCCATAAAACACAAATTAAAACTTATACATTGTAAGTCTTCAGGGAAAATGAGACCTGACTTGGGGACATTTCTACTTATTAGGGACACTCTTGATGCACCAATTATGTCCACATTTTTGGGTCTCATTTACTTGGATTTGATGAAACATCAAATCAACCAAAATGCTTAGTTTGGATGAGCTTTGTTGCAAAATATGCTACCGAGTTTAATCAGCAAAATATTCAAGGAAAAATTAAGGCGGAACTAAATTGAAAAAATCCCTACGATAATTTGAACAATTTAACTTTAGAATATTTCGATTTATGGCTCCCGTTGAAACGGTTTCTGAATATCAAGGCGGTATTAACTG